>HG716689.1:0-27856 GCA_000499725.1 Eimeria brunetti
CGGCAGGGACTACGCGGTGGCTTGCGTCAAGCACTTAGGGGTGTTGATGGCCAGTCCGGCTATGTCTGATGATAGTTGTTCTGCGGAGCATGGCAACAGCGAAGGCTACGTCGCGGCTAAAGGCGCGATTCACGTATCGTGTGTATTCACGCATCGTATGCAGATGAAACCGGGAAGCAGGTTCTTAGCCTGCACGCACGTGATGCTTGTTGCATGACGTTAGCATTTTCTATGTTCGCTGATCTTTCAAAAGAGGGTGTTCCACTACGGCGTTACATGTTACCATCCGCATCATTCCACAGTTCTTTTTGGCTTGCTGTGCTTTGTTTGGGGGCTTGAAATAGTGGCTGCCTGTCGATGGAGGCATGTGCAATACCTGGAGGCAAGGTATGCATCGTGGGTGTACGCACTGCGAGTCAGCGAATATACGGCTGCTGTGTGACAAAAGCGTCTCTCGGATTAAATCGCTGTTATGCCAAGGAAGTATGCACTTACGATCGCACTCATGGTTGGTGCGGCTATGAATATTGCTACGTTTCAGGCTGTCTGGCGGCAGGTATGGATCTGTACGCTCCTACGTGCAGAGGTATAGCGTTGCAGTGTTACAGCACGAGCTCGTCTTGCTTTGGTTCGCTTTCCCCCATTTTGTGTGTCTACTTGGAGCTGTAGTATGCATTTGCTCAAGAGTTGTTGAAAAGAGGAACTGATGACGCATCGTATGTGCAGCGCAATATATGGCAAGAGGCAGCAGCACCACTGCGGTTACTTGTACCAAAAGTTTGGCTGTGTTTGCCACAAGCCCCGCCATTGACGATGGTACTTGTTTATTGGGGGAAGGAAAATGCAGGAGCAGGCAGCGGCCAGCTGCGCAGTCAACACGAAATGTACGAATGCGCATGCTTATGGCGCAAAATAATGCGGAATCTGCCGCTCGTTGTTTGGTTACTGGGCAGCACAGAATAAAGCGGAGACCATAGCGCATGCTGGTGGTTGTAGTCTATAGATATTGCGTGGGCGGGCTATGTGTTTTAATATATATATCATGGATTTGTCACAGGCTTCCGCCTTTACCCACCCTATCACGCCAAACTGTCCGCAGCACTCCGGCACAGCAATCGCAAACGGAACACCGCCCACAGGTCTGCATGCACATGGCGTTTCTCCCACGCCTTTAGCATTTTAGTTTCTTTTCGTTGGTCAAAAAATTGACTCGACATGTACGGCTGATGCCTGCAGATGCAATGTTGTTGCAGTTGGCAGCAAGATTATGCTTGTTTTCCATACCCTGGTTAGGATCAGCGGTCAACGCCGATAGATGCGTACGCAGCATTGCCGTGTACGCACTCACACACAAAGCTGCTTAAACGAACGTTATCCAGCATCTGTAAGGCCGTATACAACTGCGCCGTGGCGAAATTTTCAGTGGCCGAGCGATTGCTCGCTATTTCGACCAGAAAGTGTGCACGTAAAATTAGCCAGAACTGCGGATATGCAAGGCACTCCGCACGTAGCACAGGTCGTAGCTCGTGTAAAATGTGCCAACCGAGACAGTTGTTTCCCCGCGGTTATTGGGACTGCTGTGTATCAGGCTGTATGAGAGAAGAAATGGATGCGAAGTGGCATACATGCGGATATAGGGAATCATAGTGTGAAAAGATATGCATGCTCGTTTTGCTCTAGCGGTACTAGTTGTTGGTGGCCACTGGAGCAGGGTGCTCTGGCGGTGCCACATGCGATTGCGAGGCAGAATATGGCTCTACGAGCGATCTTAATGAATTAATGACGCAGTATGTGCAACACGATACCTTCTAGGAGGCAAAATCTTCTACACGGTGGCTTGTCAGAAACAAATAGTAGTGTTCTTGGATGACCCCGCCATGTATGTTGGTACTTGTTCTGCAGAGGACGGAATTAGCCAAGACCGGAGTTGAGTCAAACAGCAAGGCCAACATCAATGTTGTAGATGTTCGTGGCATTTGTACATTTGTGTATGCGAACACTGCGGCTTGTCGTGTAGCTGCTGGGTGACACAGAGGGAAACACAAGAGGCAACGCAGGCAGGCGTTTTTGTTTGGCGAGATGACCTGAGTTGTTGTTTTTCATGTAGGTGCAGTTAATAGAGGTGTCATTGATCATCGATAGAGCTTGCCAGCCCATGACAAACTGTGCCTAGTACTCCAGAATAGTAGGTAAATGCAAATGGCCCGGATTAAGATCAGCTCTGACTGCCCACAGGGGTCTGGGCAGTATTTTTCGGGAAGCATGGGGACCTTCGCGTGAAAGCATTGCGGGCTTTTGCATTTTGCGTGAACGCGTCTACAGCCGCGGGGCTGAGAACCTCCATGTGGCTTGAGACCACACGCTGCTTTGTCTAGCAAGTATGCACTTAGAAACAACCGCATATGCTGGGCGCGCTTATGCTCATTGCGGATGCTCACACTGACTGGTGGTAGTAATGAATATGTAGAATATGTATGTGCATCTCTGCCGATATATAGAACTGTGTTGTACGAAGTAGTGGGAGGTCGTTATCCAACTGCGCTCTTTCTTTATATCTACTGGGGCTAAGTGCTATCCGCTCGGATGTGCTTCGCAAGAAAGAGTATGGCATTACAACCGGTCTGAGTGAAATGGTGAGGCAGTACATGCTTAGCTCTGTACGTGTTTGGAGGTAGCAGCGATTACGCGGTAACTTCTACCAAACGTTTAGTGATGGCCATGCCGTTTATGTATGATGGTAGCTGTTCTGCGGACGACGGCTATAGCTAAGACCGGTCCGCTCTCTACGGTTGGGCCAACGCGAATAGTGCAAACATTAAATGCGTTCACAATAAAAAGCGGTACGTTAGAATTTTAGCGGAGCTACTGGGTGACACAACGGGAAGCACAACAAGTAAAGCATGCATGTATTTCTGCTTCAGCGATATTGTTTGAGCCGTTTGGGGATTGGAGGAGGTAAAACTAATGGATGCCTCACTGATTATTCTTGTTGGACCCCACCATTGCAGCTCGCGGTGTTCATAATACTACAACACAGTGGGCAGTGGCAAAGGGAAAGCAGGACCTTGGGTCGCAAACACACATATCCTATTTTTCCTACATGTTCAACCTTTTCTGTTTTCAAAGGTCTTTCAGCGAGGAATAATTCGGCAAGGACGCCAAATGCAGGCAGGTGCGTTGTACTGCAGTTAATATTGAGCTACTACCTGGTGCGCGTGCCCTAGTAGAAACCCAGTGTGTGTGGTCAATAGGTGTATGCAGCATTTCGTGAAGACCTAGGGGACTAGCATGCGCTAACCTCTTCGGTTTGTGCAGTTTGGGTGCGCTCACACACGGCTGCACTGCGGCAAGCCCTTCTATAGCTCAACTATCTTGCTTTGGTTTGTCCAGACGGTATGCCCTTAAAAGCACAGGGGTTGCGCATGAATGGGTACAGCTGCCTTTCAGGCTGTCTGATGGCATTCATATATGTGGATTCACATGCTTGGGGATTTATGAATTGGCAGTGCTAGCCGATCTGGAACACGTCTTTTTTCGGCCTTCGTCTTTTTTCTCACGCCGCTGCGCTGGAATATCCGGCCTATCCAGCGAGGCGGGATGTTTCGGCGCAGATATATGCGCTTGCGAGGCGGATTCTGATGTTAAAAACGATATCAGGGGCTGGTGATACACCATATGTGCACCGCAGTACGTGGTAGGGGGCAGCAGTATCAATGCGGGAATTTGTGTCAAACTTAGCATTTGCCGTCAGCCCGCCGCTTACGGCGGTATTTGATTCAGGGAGGAAGGAACCGACCAGAAGCGGATAGCGGCCAACGGCTTAGCCGATATTAACTGTGCAAATACACGTCGTGACTGTGCTAAACCCTAGGCCTTAAACCCAAACGCGAAATCCGTAGCCTGCTCTTCAGCGCTTGGGAAACAGCGTATACAGCAAGGCCCTTGACTCTGGCTGTGGTTTTGGTTTGGCGATATCATCATGACTGTTTTGTGTTTAAAGTATGCGCAAAGATGCATGTATCTCCGGCTTTCGCGTGGACCCGCCGCCTGACGGCAAACGGTTCATGGCTCTCTGACATAGTCAGCAGACAAGCACGGAGTAGACACTAGAGCTGCATTAACGCTTTTAGCTTCGTCGAATATCCCAAAGGTAATTAGACGAGGGCGACGTATAAAGGCCGCCGCATCACTTTCCTGTTGAGGTTAAATTTAAGCTTGGTTGGCCGTGTCTGGTTATAACCGGCTTCGTCTGCTGATGGGAAGATAGGCAGTAATTAGAAGAAATCTAGTCTTACTGAGTTCATAGTGAACGTACGGCTACGCATTTTGCATGCGTTGGTCTATGGCTGCAAGGACGTGTATTTCCGACCACCTGTTGCTTTGGCCAGACCGTAGGCACAATAGTAATTAGCCATACTTGCGGATGTACGTTGCGGTCAGCAACTAGAACAGCGCTTAGCTCTTCTGAAAGACTCGAAGTGAACTTATCGTGTCGGCCTGGTAATTGCGACTGCTACATTTCAGATCGTATGGGAGAAGACACAAGTTTGAAGGTGGATCCATGCAGATATAGGGAATTTCAGAGTGTGGAAGTGTGACAGTTTGTTCTGCATTCACAGTGCTCACTTCTGGTGACTACTGGGGCTGTTTGCTTCGGCGTTGCGATGTGCACTTGCGAGACAGACCGTGACATTACAAACGATCTATATGAATTAGTGTGGCAGTATCTGTGCAGCGCAGGACGTGATAGGCTACAGCAGCGACTACGCGTTGAATTGCGTCAAACATTTAGTAATAATGGCAACCAGCTTGGTTTTGTACGTCGGCAATCGGTTCGCGTAGGAAGGAAATATGGAGGCGCGAGGCAAGGCCGATGTAGGGGCCAAAACGAAATATTACCGGCGCGTGCACAGAACGACATGGAACAAGTATCTATTTGTGTAGCTGTTGAGTTGGAGAGCATTCTGTATCGTAGGCAGATGTCCCTTGTCTTGTGAGATAGTTTGAACTCTTTTGTAATAGGATTACGTACAACTTACGGTTGCGTCACTGATTGTCGTTTGCGTTAGCACCTCGCTGCAGGATTTTAGTAGCACTTGCCCACAGCTGTCAGCGAACGCGATACAGGGCACCTTGGTTCTTGTGCAGTATGTACATTCTGTGTAGACGCTCGCCAATTCGTGCCTGTCTTCAGACAAGCCGTCATTTGACCAGACCTGCCCCTGCCGTAGGCCGCATCGATTTGCAGCTGCTCTAAAACTCAATATTGCTTCGCTTGCCATCTCTGTAGTCAGCCGCATATACCGAAAGGAGTATACGGAGCACTTAGCTAGGCGATGGGGTCCCCGCATGTGTGAGAGTCGGAAGCTTATGCGCTCTGCGTGCTCCCATCTGCAGCCGCAGTGCAACGAAGCTCTCTTCGTTGTGCTTGCTTCTGCGTTTTCCGCAGCGCTTATTCCTTCACGTCTGCACGGGAATGTGTACGTTACAATTCAGTTTGTATGACAGCAGGCGTGGATCTGCATAGGCTTGCGTGCAGGTGGGTGGAGTTGCAATTCAGGGTCTTCGAGCTCCTTTCGCTTGACCTTGTACTTCTCTGGAATCACCATGGCCATGCGCTGGCGCTGTAATGTGCGTTTTCAATGCAGAATAGGACATCACGTCCGATGCCCGCGGATGCGTGACACACTGTATGCGGAGTGCAATATGTATAAGTACGCGGAAGCCACTGCACAGTAGTTTGTGGCAAACCTTCCGTAGTACCGAATGCCTCCCCGGCAATGTACGGTAGTAGTCAGTCTGCGGAGGGCAAGTATAGCGAATGGCGAAGCGCGGCTAAAGAGACGGCTAACAGCTTACTGTGTAGCTACTGGGTAAAGGACAGCAGGCCGAACACGTAATATGCGCAGATGTTTTGGCTTGACAAAGTTCTTAAAGCTGCTCTGTGTTGGGAGTAGGTTGACTCTATGTTTCTGGTATTCTTTCGAGCTAGCCATGCCGGGCAAGGCAGTTGTAGCAGATTCCACTTACATCAAGGCCAAATGCGACACAGGGCATCCTGCGACGCGTGAGTGATATATATTGCACGTTTTGACGATTGCTGACTGTCGCTCTGTTTTCAGCAATAAGCGACTTGATGAGGTAGCTTGAAGGAAACAACTGAGTCGTCGTGCAGCTAATATTGAGTTGGGGCTTCGGTTGCCTTCTCTGGTCAAAATAAACTCCACCTTAACGATTGAAGCACACGCAGTACTTTCCAGGGGGTTAGGGAACCTACATGTACAAACGTCGTAGGGTGGTGCTGCTTGTGTGCGCGCGTCTACTGCCACGGTGTGGGGAAGCCTTTTGTGGCCCCACGATCGTGCTATTCCGACCAGGAAGTATGCCCTTTCTAGCAAACCCGTTTGCTTGGCTTGGAGTGCTCCTGTTTTTCAGAGTGTCTGATGGCAGGCGTAAGCTTGGATGTTCATGCAGTTGCAGTATGAGAAGATGTCGAAGCTGATTCGGCTCTGACTATGCTCGGTCTCGCTGTCTAGTGGGGGAGTGCGTTCCGGGGCTCCAAAATGCCTTTGCAAGGCTGAGCATTGCATTACGAACTGTTTCAATGGGCTCGCGATGCACTGTATGCAAGCCTAAATCATTCGTGGGGGATTGCAGCTACTACGCGGTGGTGCATGCTGAACCCTCAGTCGACTGCACGGCCATTAATGTCTTGTGTGATAGTATATGCGTTCAGAAAACGACAATAGTGAACGCTGGTACTCAACCAATGGCATAGGAAAAATAAAGGCGCGCCTGGCTCTTGCACCGAAGAAGTCGAACATGAAACTACGTGCTTCTCAAGATGTTTCTCGTTTGGCCACATCCGCCAAGCTGCTTTTTGCTCGCACTGCGTGCAGCCATTGAATATGCCTCTGAGTTTTTTACAGGCTTGGTACTGCACGGCAAACTGGTCATAGAAGTCCAATATATTAAGCAGTGAGGCACGGGAAGCAGGGCCACAGTCTGCTGGCACGCGATGCTTCCCGTACATGTCGGTCGTTTTTTGTACGCGACCAAGAGGCAATTCGACAAGGACGGCAGTTGCAACCGGTTGCAGTGCTGTGCATTTGTTGTCAAGATTGCACTTCGTGTTGAAAACTGCTCCGTTTGCTAATCGGAGTTAGCGGATTACTTGGTGGAGAGCTAGGTAAGCTGGCGAATCAGCATCGTTAAGCTATGCAGTTTGTGTAAGCTCATCACACGGTGTAGCGAAGCCTTCCCGGGCATTACAGTTGTGTTTTGGTTTGTCCAGGAAGTATGGAATTAGGAACAAACACGCCCGCTTGACGTGGTTATGGGTCCGTTTACGTTTCAGCAAGTTTGATAGCACGTACAGATGCCATGTGCATGGTTGCAGATCTATGGAGTCGCAATACGAGTAGATATAGATGCTCGCTGTACTCTTGCTATACCCAGCTTTGGGGTTTGTGGGAACCAGATGCGTCTGCGCTGCTACTTGTTTTGCAAAAAAAGGTCTGCCATTACAAACAGCCTCAGGTGACGTAGTATATGTGTAGCGCAGTACGTGCTACGAGGCAGTGGCGACTCCTCTGTGACGAATGCATAGTAGTATTGGATGTCGTTTGCTAGTGACTGCGACCTCGTTTTTGAAGAAGCAGATAGCGAGAGCCAAGCTGAGGTTTGACGGCGCGGTTGCAGAAACGAACGGCGAACCTGAGGCTCCTTACATGTCTGTTGACCTGCACAGAAGGAAGCGAAATTCCTACTGCTGGCGAGTATTTGAGGTTAGGCGAATAGGCGGGAACTACTTTGTGTTCGGAGTACTTAGAATTCATGAATTTGCCACTGACATTTTCTGCGTTTAGCCACCTGGCGGCTGCGTGTTCGTAGCAGTTTTCCATAATCTACGGGACTCAACGTATTACAGCGCATCTCGGTTCATGTGCGTTGTATAGACGCCTCCGGAGTCTTGCGGCCTTTCAGCGAACCGTGGCGTCATTAGCATTCCCCATGCAACCAGCTTCACTGGTTTGCAATTAGTAACAACCCTGTGCTCGGATTGTTTGCCCTGGGTACACGAGCATCATTTGCCGGTAGTAGACGCCGTATTAAGCGAAGCGATGGCGGCTCTGTATCCACATGCACCATAAGGCTATGCAGGTTTCATGTGCTCTGCTACGGCTTCTGTGTGGGGGAGGCTTCGCCGTCGTGTCCATCGCGCTTTTTGATACAGCTAGTACGCATGTGGTTTGAGTATATGGTTGCGACTGCGCTGGTTTGAGCGGGAACTACTTCGAAGTGGTGAGCAGAAGCATTGTCGAACTGGTGGAAGATGTGGCTATTGGGTTTTATGTTGATGGGCATACGGACGGTGTGACAGAAACAAGTGCGCCCTCATGTGCATTGGCATGAGTACCGGCTCGTAGCAGCACGGGTAATTTTGTTATGCCTTGAGCGTGAGGGTCCTTGGCGACTGCATTGGGGGGTAGAAGCTAATTCGGCTAACTAGACGTGTGACAGCGTAAATGAATATATATGGAGCCTCGGTGCGTTGTGACTACCTCCTGTGTGTATGTAGGTTTACCGCTGTCTAAAATTAGGGCTCAGTGGCAACCAGAGTGCGAAGGGCTGATCCCTACAAATGGGGAGGTTCGTAAAGTGCCAGCATTGGAGGTTGGAACAACAGAATCTTTTTGCCCTGTTAGCTGTGGGAAAAGTATGCTTGTTTCACCCGATGAATGGTACGGGGATCTCGGACTCTTGCAACCAACTAGGGTGTTTGGGGCAGCGGAAAATGCCACCCTGTTAAGCGAAAAGCAGTATTCCAGCTGAGTACACATCGCGGTGGCACTGAAGCTGTGGCGCCTCCACTCAATATAGTATCCTGAAGGATATGTCTGCAAACACTGAACATAAGTAACCTAGATCGTGCAACGTGAATTCTTCTCGTGCTCGACGAGGTGGTTTGGAACCAATGAAGGACGGAAAGGCCTGCAGTGGGTTGTGATAACAAATATAAGTTGTGACAACAAATATAACCAATATTTTGCCCGATTGGCCGGGTATACGAGCTACTGTTTTTGACACCTGCACACGGATGTTCTGGCGATTTAGTAGCATTTTCTCTAGTGTGCTCTGATATGCTGATCCCGTACATAGTATTGCTGCCTACCTTCATTGTATGCGCTGTTCTCCTTTGCAATGCTTGCACAACCTTGACTACTAGACTACTAGACGGCAGCTGGGACAGCTGTCCTCTAGTAGTCAAGACTGTTGGACTACCTAGGTGACAGGTGTCTGTCTATTGGGGCCTGCTGTCCTTGACGTTTACTTTAGGGGACTGCACCAACACACTTTGCTGCGTTCCAAAAGAAAAATCAAAGGCACATCCGGAGCTCTAACGGATCTGCTTGCCTGGGAGGTATGAACAATTCAAATTGGTAGAAAGAGCTGACTGAGAAGCAATGCATCAGCCTTGTGTGAGTCAGAGAAATCCATAAATGATATTTGTTGAGTAGCGCCTGAGTGAAGGGTCCTCGGTCTCTGTCAACTCTACATTTAAGCTTTTGAAGCACCGTGTTTGCACTTTGCTGTGCTGGGCGTTTGCTTCGATCACAGCACTTTCGACGAGAACAACAAGTGCATGCTGTATAAGTTAGCAACAATTGGATAAGAAACCTTTGGAAACTACGCAGCAGGCGGCAGGAGTCCGAGATGGGTCGCCCATCGCATTTCGTTTAGTTTTAGGCAGCGCCTGCCTTTCCATTCTAGAAGGCACTTTGTGCAGTTCGGCAGCAGCATACGAATAGGATGCGCATTGATGCTCGCATAGGACAACGCAGTTACCTTTTCTAAGCTGTTGCGCTTATACCCTTCCCCGCAGGTCTTGTATTTCAAAAAGGCCAAATATGCAGACTAATATACAAGCGCGCAAGCTACAGTAAATACAGAAGATTGGTGTCGTCGTTGTGTGCTCGGCAGCGCTGGACGGATGCCTACAAGAGTGGAGGAGTCCAGACAGTATGCGTACACTTCTGCGACACGGTCTCCCAGGAACGCGCGTTGAGGTGAGCACAGCACCAAAATACATGACACTTTATTACGATTGGAAGTAATGGTACTTTGCAAAATGGTACATGTCGTTTCTCGAAGGTGTTGACCAATACAAACGCTCTACATAGCTGCCGTCGGAACGGAGACTAGTGCGAGTAAAGCCGACGTCGCACTGCAGAAACTGTACAGCGACATGTTCCCAAGAAGCTGCAGGTGTTACGTTATTATCGGCCTTCGCTTATTTTGTGTAAAGCGCGCACGCTGCTCGAGATATGGGAGCTTGGAATTTCAGAATGTGACAAGACATGCAGAAGCCCTGTAAATTTGACGGAAATAACTGAAGCTCAGCCTGCGTCTGCAAAATGCCCTAATTGAAGCCTGCTGGAAGTACGCGAGACTTATGCATCGGTTTGCTAGTTACTGAATATGTGTGGTAGTCTGGGTAGTCTGTGGATGGCCAATGCAGCGGCCTTTTGGTTGGTTTTCCGATTTGATACGTGGCGCTCAAACCGATGCCCACTTCCATTCTGTAGTGCCGTGACGACATTGGGGAAGCAAAAACTTGTGGTCTGCTTCGAGGCAGTTTTGTAGCGTTTCGGGAGAACGCCTTCGCTCGCGTTGCCAACGGGAAGGTTTAGCCGTAGCCACCAGTCACCTGCCAGAAGAGAGAGTAGCTGCAACTGTTTCTCCAAACGCTAGGTGTATCGTTTGCCGCAGAGCGTACGCTTCATAGCAAATCATGTGAAGGCTTCCTGTCGCTGCTATCTCATAAATTGGCGTGACATGCTCGATAATATGCACATGAGAAGTAGCCTGGCACTTGAATACTTCTACAATACAGACTAAAAGGATGCGTATGAGTGGCGCTGCTTGACTGATTCAGACAGCTCATCGCATTGGTTTCAAGAAGCAACAACTGGGTTATTTTATGCCTTTGCCGCTCCAACTCTATATTTCTAAAGTAATTAACGCATATATTGTAGGCATAGCTGGAATTGTTACAGCAGGACTTGCTGCAGCCGTAGGGAAACAAATGTTAGGGGTCGGGAAATTTATTCGGGCAGGGCTGGAAAAATATCGTGCACAGCAAAGGGTTAAGGCGATGCGTCCATGCGACGTGATGTGTAGTCATGCTGCTGGTTTGAAAGATGCGGGGAACACTTCGATTGCGCAGAAGTTGAAATTTACGAGTGCGGCAATACGCGTTCTGGCATGGAGACCGGACCAATGAAGGGGTACCACATCGGACGGAAGACACTGCGGGATGTATCTGTTGGGTACCACTAGATTGCGCAACGGCGCATCAACAAAATCGCCCCAGATCCACTCTTTAGATAACGCATGGAAATAATGACAGGCCGGTTGCACTGAACTATAAGAAACTTTAAAGATGTGCCTTTGCGCGGCAGGAGTGGAAGATGCAACTAGCAAAGTGTGTTGGAAATCCCGTGCAGGTCATGTCACGCCAACCTGCCGCCTGCGGCGCTTACAGGTGGTGTACACAGACCAGCTTTTAGTGGGTATGTGACGTTGTAGCAATGAATCGCAGCACGTCTGCTACGAAGTTGGGAATATAGGGCTCCCGTGTGTTGTTTGATTCAGGCAGTGAGCGCGAAATCAATGGAGAGAGACGTGGAACTCTTGGCGGGCTTTGACTACCATGTGCAGAGTGGCCTCGGACTATCGCTGCTCATTTTCCCCTCGCAGAGTTGGAGATGGAGGCAACGTTACAGCCTGTGAGTTGTACAAGAGGGCGAGCTGCAGGCGCTTCGCCACAGACTTTTGGGAGGATGAACTTGGACAATTGCACAGATCAGCGTCTGAGATGCCTCGGCTCGACTTCTCCGTTGAAGCTAGATTAAACCGATTCAGAGCGTACGCCTTGACTTGCTTTACGTCCATTTCTTTTTGAGCCTGCGTACTGGAATTGCTCTGAGTCGGGTGCAGAGGTTTCTGCGTTGTATGCAGTTTGTTTGGCCAGATGGAATGCAGTCGAACTTCCTGGAATATTAGCAAAGACTATCCTAAATAGGCTTAGATGTTTCTCGGGACCCCTTAGGAAAGAACAGGATTTGCTCACGCCCTAGTGAGATAGCCTACACCGAGCAACAGCGTCAAGGTAACCGGGATATGAGTAGTAGGCGGGAACGTAGCGTGGCAGACTTGACCAGAGATTCAAAAGAAGCGCAACAGGTAGTTGCCCTGTTCTCTTAGAGTTGCATATTTTCCACAGAGAGAATGCGGTGTGCCCGCATAAATCTGCGTACCCGGCCTCTTGCACGTGTGAGTATGCTCCAGGAAGTAAGGCAGATTTAAACTGGAGTGGCAGGTACTGGCGTGTGAGTGCTCAACACAAATTAGTGTTCATCGGCTGATCACCTCTTAGATGTTCACCATAAAACTATCATATTCACTTTTTTGCAGGTGGCATCTTCTCATTTTCATCTTCATCTCATAAGCTCAGTGCCAGGAGCTGGGCCAGGAAACTAGTTTGCTGTCCTCAACACGGACTACTTAGCCCGTGAGTCCTATCCGAGCATGTCACATATCACCTACTCTCAGTGGTATTCTTGCCACTGTATGATTGTTAGGTTTGGGTATTTGCATGCGACCACGGATACTCTGCAAAATCGTATTCCGCGTTCTCTTGTCACGTAGAGCTGATATCAGTGACCATGCGAAATCGTAACGTTTAGAGGCACTAAAGCTTGTGTGGGGACGATTGTTTGCTCTTTATTCACATACAGAAAGCTCGTTGTGTATACAAAAAGACGATGCAAAGGTATTGTAGCGAAGGAACTTACCAAAGCGTGGCTGTTTGTTGCGACCTTGCGAGGCCCAATGAAGGAAGTGCGCACGCTGCTTCTGCACATCTATATGCAACTGCGGCCAAGTAATCAATTGGGAGTCTTTGTACTGGTACCGGCGCATTCCATATGTCCAATGGAAGTGCTGCATGTAGTGGCTCTGCTGTGGAACTTCCGTTCGACGATGCGCAACGCCCAATTTGCACAATAACAAAAGTCTGAAGGCATACACCCAAGCAAGCTGGAACTGGCATTTAGCAATCGTTGCACTCTGCCAGTTGTGCGTTAATCGTAGCGCCGTATTCTGTTAATAGGGCTGCCTAGTATGAACAATTCTTTTGCGCTGTGTTGCTCAAGGGATATGACCAAGCTCCAGCTCTTGATATCTGTTGAAGAATAGAGCACATCAGTTGCCAATTGGGCCTTGTATCTCGGCGCTCCCCGAAAACGCATGACCTATGTGCAGCCAGAAATGATTCTGCCGTATGAACTAGTGCACGGTAAACAGCGAAATGTACACCCGGTACAGCTGGAATGGGTGGATAACGTACAACCTTGTCGGTTTATTGCCTCATTTTGCTCCCTGCAATCATGCCCTTTAGAAGTTTCCCTCAATAATTTGACGCCAGTATTAATGATAGCAACTTTAATGGAATCTGGGAAAAGCCATCGCTGATGCTGCTTAATTGTTCATGGCCTCACGTGCCCCTTATACTGACTACTTTTCAGTGTTCTTTCTGGAAGTGTTGCGGAAGATGCTGAACGCGGAAGGAAAAGGTGGATGTCAAAGACAGGCGGGGTTCACTACCCTGGTTGCCGTTCTTGTATACAGGAGAGTACAGAGCCTGTCAAAAGCAGCTGATGAGTACACCATTAACATTCTTTGGATGAGCATTTCTCGCTGTCAAAATTTTTGTAGCGCACGAAACAGCTGTCTATGGGTCAGGGACAACAGCCCTGTATGCGTGTGCACACAATTAGACTTTTTGCGTGCAGTAAGCCTTATCGCTGACCTTACCGAAACGTGTGGGTAAAGCAAACGTTTCTGGGCGATGCTACGTATCACAGTGTATGTTGGCAGGTACCCAGGTATACGTGCACGCGTGCATGCTACGGTGCTGCAGTGTGAAAAGAAGTGGGATTTTGTTTTCCCTTCAGGCGTACTCGCCGCTTGTACTTTTTTGGCGGGAGAGGTGGGAGGGTGCCGCTGGAGCCGGATATTTTGGTGCTGCAATATGCATTCGCTAAACGACATTTGACACTACAAATGGCCTCAATTCAATGGCGAGGCAGTATATGTGCGGTGCAATACAATAAGTGGTAGGAGGGAGCTACGATTATGCAGTTCCTTGCTTCAAACGTAAACTAGGGTGAAAGGCGAGCCCGGTTACGTATGATGTTACTTGGTTTTGAGGAGAATGGCTGCGGCCGGCACGGCCAGACACAACCACCAAATATATGCATATCCCTAGGTGCCCGTAGCTCATTTTATGGTTATTCGCCTGCGCCAAAAGAAGCGCAGATCGTAGTGGGTCTGGCTGGTTCTGGTGTGGCGAACTTCGCTATGCAAGTTTCTGTTTCGGGTGGACCCAAGTTTTTTATTTATGGATCGCTTATGGTCTTTCGAGCAAACCATCTCGTTACAAGGCGTTCGTAGCACATTTTCACATCATGTGCATGATATGTCTGTTGCATCTTGGAAAGATTTGATTCTCTTTGGCTTTCCAACGAACTACTCGACGCGCAATGCAACCTGCTCGATCATTCTGCAGTTGATATCCAGCTGGTGGACGTCAGCTCCCTCTGTCGATACGAGTACACGCTTGGTATGATGAAGGGATGCGAAGCTTGCACGTGCACGTGCGAATATTAAGGAGTGTACACTTTTTCTATGCGCGCGTCCACGGGCGCATGTTGGCCACGTTTTCTCTGTGTAATGATGGTGTTTTCATCTGCCCAGAAAGTATTCCCCTATAATAGCACACATTTGCTTGGCGCGAATACAGGACCGTTTACGTTGCAGGCTGTCCGATGACAGTCACGGATGTGTATCTGCAGGCTTGTAAATCCATCGATTTGCAGATTTTCAGAATGAGACGATGGGTGCGTTGGCCTTGCTACAGCAGTGTTCTGTGGAATCTACTGCTGCAGGGTGTCCCCCGGCGCTGCGCCATGCATTTGCCGGGTAATGCCCAAGGTCAAAACGACTGTACAGGACTGATGACGCATAATGCGTGCAGCGCAATACGGGGTAGCAGGCGGCAGCGCCAACGGCTCCTTGCGTCTCATGTATTCACTACACCAGGCGACCATCTCTGCGATCCACAACGCCTTTCTCTGCGGCAGCAGGAATAGCAAGCAGGGGCAGGGCGGTCTCTGAGGGGCCAATACGAATAGTGTAAATCCACGTGGCAAGTACCCACTAAAGGGAAGCCGTAGTAGGGTAGCCAGGGGTCTCTGGCTTCGCGGGATAAATATGCTGGTTTACTTGTGGAGTAAGTTGTAAATGTGCCGCTGATCCTCGTTCGGGCCAACCCTATCTCAGTGGGGTAGCACCTTTCCATACCGAACGTGACGCTTGTCGCTTTGGTTCATGAGCGTGACATGGGTGTGCCTAGATGCTTCCCTGTCATTGTCGATCTTCTGGCGAGCAAGGGTGTACCCAGGACTCGCCGTCCAACGAGATGCACTACCTTGCAGCTCGTAATTTTGCGATGGGTTCACTTGCTCTGCTTCCAACCAAGCTCCCCTGCCTATAGGAGTGTACGCAGTATTAGGCGAAGCAATGGCGTCCCTGCACACATGTGAGCATCTTAAGCCCATGCAGTCGGGCATCTGCATCCGGAGTGTGTCGAAGATTTCCCTGTCGTTGGGTTCGTGAGCTGGTGCTTCCAGTGCATACGCCCTGAGAAGGAAGATAACCTACTCGCCGCGGGCATGCGTACCTTGCGTTCCAGCTTGTATGATAGCAGGAATGGATATGAAGGTTCTTGCATGTGTACTTGTGGAGTTGCTATGTGAGAAGTGATGACTCGTTTTGCTTCGGTTCCGGTATCAACTGTGGCGGGGTGTTCTGGCGCTGCGACATGTGCTTGCGAAGCATTGTCTGGCATTACCAACGAGTAGAAGCGGTCGCAGCGGACTGGTGCAAGAGTATATGAGTAGCGATGTACATGGTATTTGGTAATCATAACTATTCTGTATTTTTGTTCCATTTTACTTAGTAGCATTGGCAACCAGGCCGGCTATGCATGCTGAGAGCCATTTCGTGCAATACGGTAGACGCGAAGGAGGGAAGGCAGCCAAGGATGCGGTCAATGTAAATATACTTTGGGCATTTACACCATAGACTTTGGAACTGGTAGCTCAGGCAAATGTTTTTGGTTTGGCGGGGTGAGTTGACTTGTTTTATCTTCGGGGCAGGTGCAGTTTATGAATGTCAATGGTGTGTTTTGAGCAGGGGCTGCCGGGCAACGGGGTTTGTAGCACTTGCTTATATTGAGCGGAGGCGAACGGGGTAGAAGACACATTGACTTGCGTGCGCAGCATAGTTTCTACGCCTTCTAAATGTTATATTGCTGTTCATATGCTAACAAGCTATTTGGCCAGGACGCCACATGCGGTCAGCTGCACCATATGTCAGTTGGTATTCAGCTTGGTTGCTTGGTTCGTCTGCCTTGCTTGGCTTCAGCTTCTTTTGCCGATAGAAATATATCCAGTTTTATTTTGTGGAGAGCTTGCACACTTGCGTGTGTGAGCATGGCAGATTATGCAGTTTGTGAAAGACGCATATACGCCGGCGCTGCGGTGAATATTTCTTATGCGTTTCCATTGCACGCGCGCTGTGCCCAGGAAGTATGTCGCTGGAAAAGCACTCAATTTGCTGCGGGAATGCGGATGCTGCTACAACTTCAGGCTGCCTGATAGCAGGCATGGCTGTGCACGTGGATGCATGGAGCTTCATGGAGTTTCAGTGCGAGAAGCAACTAGGGTACCTGCTACTTCGCGTATGATCTTCGTTCGCATCGTCAGGGGTTGGACCTCTCTTTCTTGTGGAATAAAGTGTGAAGACAAATTACTAATTTAACTCTGCACGCAGGATATGTGCGGCGCAGCACGTGGTAGGAGGTTGCAGTGCAGATGCCGTGGTTTGTGTCAAAGGCATAGGGTTATTGGCGGTCTGCCCAACTATGCATGATGGAAGTTCTTTTCTGGATAACAGGTGTGGGAAAGGGTGTACTACGGCCAATAGAGTATCCGACACGGATCGTTGCGTAAACTCTCGTGGCACTTACGCAGAAAAGGAAAGCTGAACGCATAGGGTATTGTGTTGCTATTGGGTAGCACGCAAGCAAGCCAATACTGTAGGAAGGCGGGTACTTCTGGTTTGAAAGCCGATACTGTATGAAGGCGAAAGCAAGCCGATACTGTAGGAAGGCGGGTATTTCTAGTTAGTATATTGGTTGTTCAATGGAGAATGCAATGAGTGAATGCGCCACTGATTTTAGTTCGTGCTCGTCACCTCGCAGAGGACGTTCGTAACGCCCTTTTATAGCTATCAGTGTTAAGTGTGACGCAGGGCACCCTGATTCATTGTGCCTATACTTATTACCTTTGACTATAGCCGGTTATCGGTGAACGCCTAAGGAGGGGTTAGTCATAGAAGAACCCAAGTGCATCCACCCGCACTGCTCGGCAGTCAGCATTGAGCGTGTGGTTGGTGATTTTGACCTGATTGAAGTAAGGCCTTGCTGACGATACGACGCAGCAGGCCTGGACGTGTGAGGAAGTGGAAACTATGCAATATGCGGGAGCGCGCCTACGGGCGTGGTATGGCTAGGATTTCGTAAGCGTTACGCCTATTCTTTGGTTTATCCAGAAAGTGTGCCCTTAGAAGCACACGTATTTGCTTGACGGGGGCGTAACTCCGCTTACCAGGCGTTCGGATGGCAGTCATGGATGTGTATGTGCATAACTGTAGAAGTATGGAGTTACAGTGTAAGGGGGCGACGGGTGCTAGCTTTGTTTTGGCTGAACCCTTCTCCGGTATTTGCTAGGACGGAGTGCTCGGGTGCTTGGATACGCGTTTGCGGGACAGCGCATGACATTACAAACGGACTGAGTTTGCTGTTTACACCTCGTGGTAGGAAGGAAAGTAACAGGCGCCACGGCCAATACGAATTTATCTAAATATCCGCGGTGGATGCACAATAAAGAGGTGGTCTGGTAGCCCAGCTGCTCGTTTCTGGTTGGGCGGGATAAGACAAGCTGTCTTGCTTTTGGTACGCTCCGCTTCTGAAAGCGCCATTGATTTTGGCTTGGACTAACCATATTTAGGCGTCTGGACTAACCATATGGAGGCAGGGCGTTCGTAATGTCTTTCGATAATAATGAGAATCGAACGTGATACAGGCCACGTCTATACATGCGATTCATCTGGGTCCTAGGTGTAGGCGCCCCCATTTATTGTCGATATTCCAGCGAGCAGGGGTGTGCCCAGGATGCCGCATGCAACCAGGTGCACTGCCTTGCAGCTCGTTGTAGTTTTGCGATGGGTTCACTTGCTCTGCTTCCAACCAAGCTCCCCTGCCGATAGGAGTGTACGCAGTATTAGGCGAAGCGATGGCTTCCCTGCACACATGCGAGCATCTTAAGCCCATGCAGTCGGGCATCTGCAGCTGGAGTGTGTCGAAGCTTTCCCTGTCGTTGGGTTCGTGAGCTGGTGCTTCCAGTGCGTACGCCCTGAGAAGGAAGATAATCTACTCGCCGCGGGCATGCGTACCTTGCATTTCAGCTTGTATGATAACAGGCATGGATAAGAAAGTTCATGCGTGTGCACTTGTGGAGATGCTGTGTGAGAAGAAATGATGACCTGTTTTGCTTCGATCGTGCTCGTATTCGGTATCAACTGTGGCGGGGTGTTCTGGCGCTGCGACATGTGTTTGCGAAGGAGAGTCTGGCATTACCGACGATTAGAAGCGGTCGCAGCGAACCAGGGCAAGAGTATATGAGCAGCGAAGCACACGGTATTCTGTAATCGTAGCTATTCGGTGATTTGTTTTCATTTTGCTCTAGTAGCATTTGCGACCAGGCCGGTTATGCATGCTGAGAGCCATTTCGTGCAATGCGGTAAACGCGAAGGAGTGAAGGCGGCCGAGAACGCGGTCAATGTAAATATATTATTATGATTTAGACCATAGACTTTGGAACCGGTAGCTCAGGGAATATTTTTTGGCGTGGCCGGGTGAGTTGACCTGTTTTATGTTTTATGTTCGGGGCAGGTGCAGTTTGTGAATGTCACTGTATGTGTTTTGAGCTGGATGTGCCACGCCACGGGGTTTGTAGTACCTTTCTGCAGGTAGCAAAGGGAGGTTTGGCGGAAGGCAGTTTGGGTCGTGTGCATGGAATTTGGTCTACGTCGTGCGCGTTTTCCATTCTTGTTGAACTTCCAAGAAGTAATATGGCCGGAACGCTCGATGCAGCCAGAGGGATCGACCTGGCATCAGTATTATGGTTGCATTAATCCATATCAACTTTGTCTGAAGATAGGAGTGTAGGCAATATTTGGAAGAGGTGAAAGACCTGCATATGCGGGAATCGTTTAGTTATGCAGCTGATATATCGGCGACTACTGCCGCGGGGTGGAGAATTCTTCTCTGAAGCTACGATCGTCTTTGGTTTGCCCAGCAAGTATGCGCTAAGAAACGCATTCATTTGCTTGGTGTGGCTATGACTCGATTCAGGTTTGAGGCTCTCTGATAGCATCCATGGATGTATGTTTGCAGATTAATGGGGTTGCAGGGCAAAACAGGGGGGAGCGTCTTTCGTCTTAGCCCTGCTTTTCATATGAATATATTGGGGAGGCACGGTTAGGCGCTGCACTAGCATTGCACTGGTATGGACTGTTATGGTAGCAGATGTACAGCCTAGTACGTGGTAGCAGGCAGCAGTACCAATGCAGCCGTTAAGGTTAAAAGTTTACAAGAAGTGGCGAACAACCCCGTAAAGCATGGTGGTTGTTTAGTGCAAACTGGAAACAGTGTAGCTCTACACGCTGCAGACGGGGTGCTTAGGAGCCATTTGTGTAGCTACATGTTTACGTAACAGAAAGCGTAGCCCGTTCCGCATGTATGTGCTGGTTGTTCGGGAAATTGGTTTAGCCCATGAGTGCCACTGATATCCTTTCAAGCTAGTCATCCTGCTGCAGGGTGTTCGTAACAGCTTGACGTTTCACAGTACTGAGAGCCGAGCATGATGCATGGCCTGTTTCTATTTGTATGCGATATATAGTCAATGTATCGAGAGTCTTCACATTTTGCTAGTCTTCCACCAGGAATCAGTTTGAGAAGAGAGCCCCATTTGGTGCTAGTCTCACTTTCTTGGTTAGCGCGCCACTGCCAGACCTACTTTCGCTTTAGTGATCAGAGTATACGGGCTATCTGCTCGGCAGGCAGGGAGCCAGCTCGTGCGAGCAACGTAATGCTATGCACTTGGTACGAGCCCGCTCTTGGCCGTGACTTGGCGAAGCCTTATATGAAGCCGCTGTCGCCCGCTGGTGTGCATAGCACGTATGTCTTTGGTTGCAGCCCCATGTTCTTTTCTCGGGTATTAGTAATGCTGAGCACAAGCCTGTCTCAAGGCCGGCGTGCATGTGCATGTGCACGTCTGCATAATCATAATAATTCACTTGCCGTGTAAAACATGTGGTAGCTCGCTCTGCTTCAGAAGATGTGGGAGCTCCTTTTGTTTCAGCCGCGGTCTTCTTTGGTATATAGTGGGGCGGGATGCTGCGGTGTCGTGTGCTGTGCATTAGCGAGTCTTTTATTACAAACGATTTCCTTGAACTGGTAAGGCAGGATATACGCACCCGGATAGTCTGTCGGAGGTTGCAACTGCGTATTCGTTTGTGTCGAATGTTCTGTAAAGTGCACGGTCAGTCTGCTCATGCATGCTGGTAGCTTTTTTGCACGGGAATGGCGAGGGCTGGGGCAGGATTAACAGCGTGGCAAAACAACGACTCCTAGCAAGCCGCGTGGCCCTTGCCCAAACGGGTGCTAGACGGGGGGGAACGACAGGTCATTTTGTGCGTATTGATTAGCAGACGAGAGACGGATTCTTGTCGTGTAGGTGAGTGTTTCGGGCTTGTGAATATCATCTACGCTGATCTGTGTGTTTGGCATAGATGCAACTAATGAATATGCCACTAATTTGCTCCGAGACTGGCACCGCCCTACAAATTGTTCGTATAGCAGAAAACATAGCAGGTGGTGGCAAACGGAAAACAAGTTTTTTGCCGGGATATGTATGAGGCTTCGTATACGTCTAGAACACTCTTGACTCTTATTGGTCTGCTAGCAAGAAACAGTTAGACATGGGCACCTCATGCAACAAGCAGAAGCCTCCTGCACTCAATATTTAACCTGCTCTTGCTTCGCGATCTTTTGTCGCCCAGTTCGTCTGCCGATAAGGGTATACGAAGAATTTGGCTGACAGCTAAGGAAGCAACTGCGTGTTGGCGGCTTTGGGCTATGCACGTTGCGGGCAGGCATCTACACCGTCCGTGTACAAGGGCTTCTCTGGCGCTACCATCATTTGGTGTGTCCAGCTAGTAGGGCCTTGAAAACGAGCGAATTTGCTCGACGCGGGAATCGGTGCCGCACCGAGCAAATCTACATATTTTCGCAATTAAAAAATGTATTTCTACAATGTCAGGCAGTCTTATGGCAGGCACGGGTGTGTATGTGCTTACTTGCATATTTTTGGATTTGCCGTGTGAGCAAAGTGGCATTTTGCTGTGCTTTGGTCGCTGTCGGATCTGACATCTAGTGGAGTGGGAAGTTACACTGGTGCAATATGCGCTGGGCGGACATAATGTGTCGTCGCAACGACTTTTGATGGACTGGAGAAGCTGTACATCTGCACCACTGTGCATGGCTTAAGGCAGTTGCACCAGTGCAGCGATTTGTATCGGACGTTTACTGTCGTTGGCTATTAGCCCTATGATGTGCGATAGGCGTTATTTCGCGCAACATTCCAAAAGCGGAGGAAGGAGGGCAGCAGACGGCCCGGCCAACACGAAGTGTGTGAACCTAGATTGCACGTGAACACAGGACGGCGTCGCTGGCCGGCCAGATGGGTGTTTGTGGTTTGGCCAGATTTGTTGAGCTGTCTTGTGTTTGGAGTAGTTGCAGTTCGCGAATACCACCGGCGATTTTCCGAGCTAGCCTTAACGTGGCAGGGTGCTCGTATCCCCTTTTCGCAATGAGAGGAACCATAGTTCATGTGGGTGATATGTTTTCTACTCCTCAAACACTGGTCTTTGCCGATCCTCTATCAACCACAAATTAGGGAAGAGCGATCCATGAATACAGCTGGCCCGTTTTGCAATTTTGTCCTAGGTTGCGCTAGTTCAGATTAGTTCCACCTAGTGGTAGCAGTGTACGCAGCATTCAGCGGGGGCCGAGGTGGCCTACATGCACAATAATTGTGTTTTTATGCAGGTTGTGTACATGCGCCTACGAACGCTGTGTGCCGAAGCTATCGCTGGAGCTATGATCGCTCTCTGGTCTTTTCAGGATGTATGCACTAAAGTGCACAATCATTTGCTTGGCTTGGACATGCGTCCGTGCGTCCACGCATTGGAGCTACCTTATGGCAGGCATGGATTTGTATGTGCACTCTTGCAGGGAAGTTAGAAGGGGTGGGAATTTGTCCTGCATTGGACATGCGCTCTTGTGTCCACTTGAAGCGAATGTTTCGGAATATAACATCACACACTACGTCGCTAAATAGGGGAGGACGCAGTGCAGCGAAATACGTTGTAGGAGGCCGCACCACCAGTGCCATGATTTGTGTTAGCGCTATTTTACTGTCATGGCGATCATCTCGCCTATGTTTTCTAGCACAATTTGGAAAGCGGATGGCGGACAGCGGCAGACGGAACGACCAACAGGTTGTTGTGTAGCTGCTGGGTTACAGAACAAGACGCCTAGCCCGGAACCCGATTTTGCTTATTTGGTTGGATCAATTTATTTGTTTTGCGCTAGGACTAGGTGCAGTCAATATACGTCACTGACATTCTCTGGAGGTAACCGTCTCGGCAAGGTGCCCCTTCACCGTTTTACAACCACCGGAGGCGAACGCGACGAACGTCTTGGCCGATGTACTTGTTATATATTATATGGATCGCCTGTTCCCTTCTTATGCTAATCTTGCAACAAGGTGCAATTCCAGAACGACACCTTATGCAACTAGCTGCATCACCCGGCAATTAGTATTAAGCCTGCGACTACTTAGTTCGTCCTGATCATAGTCAGCTTTATCTGCCCATAGGAGAATGCGCAGTATTTAGCGGGGATCAACGAAACTCAAGTGTGGGCGTGTGCTTACGCTCATGGTGTAGAGATGCCGTCTCCACCCTTACCATTGCGGTGGGTTGGACAGGAAGTGTGCCCTTGGCAGCTAACGTATCCACTCGCCTCGGATATGAGCACTGCTATGCTTCAAGCCGTCTGGTGACAAGGAGCTGGTTCTGCTTTAGCCTTGGTATTCTTAGGGATATACTGGGGCCGGATGTTCTGCCGCCCTGATATGCATTTGCGAGACTGAGGGTAGAATTACAGACGATATCAATGACCTGGTGACGCAGCATGCGTGCAGCATCTTCATTTGTGGGGGGTATCGGTTACTACGCAATTGTTTATATCGAACGAACAGTAGAGTGAACTGCCATTCCGTCTATGTACGATAGCTGCTCTCTGAAGCGCGGGATGGCTGACGGCGGAGCGCTACCAGCGGCTGCATAGAAAGTGAATTGTGTGGCCTCACGCGGCTCTTGGACAAAAAGGTGCGGAACCGGACAAAGCTGGAGACCATTGTACACCTACTGAGTAGACAAGAGAAGCCAGTTCTTGCCATACATGTGGGTGTTTCTAGGTTTATGAAAATCAAGCTTTCGTATACATGGTGGAGGGGCATTCGATGAATGTGTCACTGATTGCGCTTGTAATACGGCATCGCCGGATAAATTGTTCATAGAATCCCAATATAGTCACTAGTGGCGCAAGGGAAGCAGATTTCCTGCCTGAAATCACATGAGGCTTTCCAGACGTCCTAAGCATTCTCCATTTTCACTGGCCTGCTACCAAGGCATCATTCGACAAGGATGACCCAGCGGAAAGCTGTTTCATCCTGCATTCGGTATTCAGCGTTCCCCTTGCTTGCGCTCTCTTCTCGAGGTCAGCACCCTCTTCCGATAAAGGTAGACGCAGTGTTTTGCGGAGAGTAAGAAAGCTTGTGTGTGCGATCCTCGTTGAACCATGCATCTCGTGTACGCGAGTGTACGGCCGCGGTGTGGCGAAGCCTTTTCTGCCCTTACGGTACTCATATGGCTCTTCCAGGAAGTACGGATTTCGACGCGAACTAAATTCCATGGTGCCGTAATGGGTGCATCTACATTACAGGCTGTCTGCTGGCGCGCATTGAGATGACGCGGGCTTTTGCCTCCATCCGTATCCATCTTTGATATCGGGGGAAGCGAGGTGCTATATCGCCGCGGCATGCGTTCGCGAGGCAGAGTCTAATATTACACACACCCGCAATGTGTGCGGATGTGTGTAATGTTAGAGTCTGCCAGAGGAGGCACGTACGATGAACGGTATTTGGAGAGAGCGAAAAGCGAAAGTCGGTCCGCGGCGCCACTGACGCAAATCAGGTTAAGCCGCTTGGCCGCTGGATCCTAGACGGCAGGTCCGTTAAGCTAAGCAGGTATCGGTGAGCTGGAGAGACATAATAAACTGTTTCGCCTTCGGAATAGTTAGAGCCGGCGGATATCTAGCTTATTTTCGTACAGGCTAGTAGTATCGCGCGGCAGGCAATTCATAGCACCTTCCCACAGCTTTCAGGAGCGAGTTTCATACAGGACAGCTTTGTTCAAGTGTGTGATGTGCATTGTATGTGTAGGCATTCGCCTATTTTTGGCGATCTTGCAGAGANAGCTTTGTTCAAGTGTGTGATGTGCATTGTATGTGTAGGCATTCGCCTATTTTTGGCGATCTTGCAGAGAATAGGGATTCGACGATGACGAACGATGTTGTCAGCTGCACTTCTTTGCACTGGTGTGTACCAAGTTTGCGCTTGGCCTGCGTGCCCAGATTGAAGCCAGGTTCTTCTGCCGATAGACGTATACACAGTACTTGGTGAGGCGCCAGCGCCGCCACACCTCTGAGCCTCGTAAGGCTACGGAATTGCTCATGTGCAGCAGCAATGTGACGAATCTTCCCATGAGGTTGTGTTTGTGAGTTGACGCTCCCAGTGAGTACCCCATGAGAGGCAGATTTATCAGTTCTGCACGGGTAAGGGCACGTTACATTTCAGCTTGTATGTTAGCAGGGATGGGTATGAATGTGCGTGCGCGCAGATGCGTGGTGTTGCAATGTAAGAAAATGGGAGTGCTTGTTTTGCTTAGATCGCTCTTTGCTTCTGTATTACCATGGCTCGTATTTTTTGGTTATGAGATATGGGTTTGCCTGACAGAGTCTAACGTCACCTGTGGCGCCGGCTAACTGGTGACACAGTATTTGTACAGCGCTATAAGTGGTAGTAGGTGGCAGGAGCAGCGCAGTTATTTGTGTCAAACATTCCATACTATTGACGGCAAACCCTTCTTATTGTGCGTGACTGTATTTGCAAAGCGGAGGACAGCAATAACGAAGCGCGGGCTGTGGCCGACCGCCCGGCTAGCAGAGACTTGTGAAGCCATTGGACTACAAACAGATAACGGACCCTCAGCACAAACGGATGTCTCTAGGCTATGGGAACCTTCGAGGCTCCTCTACCACCGGAATACGGAATATGTGCATTTCATAAATGTCATTGATATTTTTCCCAACCAACAATCTCGCGATAGGGTATCCCTGCACGTTTGGAGTATCGCCAGGCATGAACGTGATGCCGAAGAGCTTACTCCATTTGCGATATTTAAATTTTGCGTTTCTTGTGTTTCCTGCTTTTGCGGGTCTTCTAACGCGAATCAACCAGCAAAGACCGTCCCATGTAACCAGTTGCATCATCCTACTGTTAGTACTAGGCGTGTACCCATTTGACATAACCTCCATGTTAAGGTTTGGAGCCCGCAGTATTTGTGGGAAAGGTGAATCATCTGCATGTGTGAACTGTACGGGCATTTGCATGTGTGTGCGCGTGCTTGGGGCCGCAGTCTAGAAAAGCTTTGTCTGGCACTAGGTCGCGCGCTGGTTTTCCCAGCGAGTATGTTCTTAGTTGTGACCTCATCTACTGAGCCCGGATATTAGTACTTCTATTTTCTAAGCTGTACGGCCGCAGGTATGGGCGCGTGTGTGTGTGCGTGCATATTAATGGAGATGCAGTATAAGGAGAAGGGGGAGGTCGTTCTGTTTTAGCCTTGCTCTCCTCAGCTATATATATGGGCAGGGTGTTTCTGGCGCTGCTATGTGCGCTTGCGAGACAGCGTCTGGCATTATAAACAGTCATAGCGAACTGGTGACGCAGCATATATGCAGACCAATAATTTGTGGAAGATAGCGAGCACTGCACAGCTGCGTGTATTGAATGTTTAGTAGAAAGCACGGCCAGTTCGGAAGCGTAAAAAGGCTAGCGTCTTGAAGACGATACTGCTGAAGGGCGGGGGCAGAACGGCAGCTCGGCAAGGAACAGGAGCTGCTTTACCCCCTGCGTTGCCTGCAGAAAAGTAAGAAGCGTGACAGCGGAACCTGAAGCACACTGTGTCCTTCACGGTGACACAAGAGACGGGGTTCCCGTCGTGCATGCGGCTACTTCGGGGTTTGGCTAAATAATCTAGGCTGTTGAGAATTCGGAGTAGGTGCAGCCACCGAATACGTCGCTGATTTCGGTTCTATCTCGGCAACGCCCGACACATTGTTTACACCAGTCCACCATAGTAAGTGGCGGCCAACGGAAAGAAAGCCATAGGCCTTCATGCATATGTGGTTTCGCATACGCCTTGAACATATTCAACTTTCATTGGTCAGCTAGCAAGAAACAGTTCGACNCATATGTGGTTTCGCATACGCCTTGAACATATTCAACTTTCATTGGTCAGCTAGCAAGAAACAGTTCGACAGGGACGCAATATGCATCCAACTAAAACATCGTGCCCGTATATAAAGCGTGCAGGTGGCTAGCGGTCGGCTAGGTAAGGCTAGTGTGTGTGGTCATTCCATACCCATGCGTTTCGTTACGCGCTTCTAGAGCAGCTGTGTAGGGAAGCCTTATCTGGCGCTACGATCATGCTGTGGTGTGTCCAGCCAGTATGGGCGTAGATGCGAGATAATATGCTCGGCGCGCGATGTGTATTTGCTGCAATTCCAGGCTGTCTGATGGCAGGCATCGATGTGGATGTATACGCTCAAACAGTCATGGCGTCGCAGTATGACGCGGCGCAATTTGCTCGTTTGCCTTCATCCTTATCCATCTTTGATATCGGGGGAAGCGAGATGCTATATCGCCGCGGCATGCGTTCGCGAGGCAGAGTCTCGCACACCCGCAGTGATGTAGGCACACTGCATAAGGGCAGCGGGATGTGTACTAGGCAACAGTGTCAAAGCGGTGAGTAGTTCTAGTAGTTTACTGTCATTGACTGCCAGTGGAGACACGCACGATGAACGGTATTTGGAGAAAGCGAAAAGCGAAAGTCGGTCCGCGGCGCCACTGACGCAAATCAGGTTAAGCCGCTTGGCCGCTGGATCCTAGACGGCAGGTCCGTTAAGCTAAGCAGGTATCGGTGAGCTGGAGAGACATAATAAACTGTTTCGCCTTCGGAATAGTTAGAGCCGGCGGATATCTAGCTTATTTTCGTACAGGCTAGTAGTATCGCGCGGCAGGCAATTCATAGCACCTTCCCACAATTTTCAGGAGCGAGTTTCATAGCTTTGTTCAAGTGTGTGATGTGCATTGTATGTGTAGGCATTCGCCTATTTTTGGCGATCTTGCAGAGA
>HG716840.1:0-27284 GCA_000499725.1 Eimeria brunetti
ACGATCCCTTTTGGCCGTCCGCCGCCCCCTCGGCGGAGGCCCCACCCTATATATTCTCTTTATCCCCAGACGAACTACTATCATATGTACTCGGCAAGGTCGCAAACGCTACTCAGCATTTGACACAAGTCACCGCAGAAGTGCCGCTGAACCATGCCACTGATTGCATTGCGCATGTTGACCCTAATGACCTAACTGAAATCCTTTGTAACGTCAGACGCTGCCCTGCAATCGCATTGGATAGCGGTACGAGCCCTTGCCGTACGGGGCGCCACTCAGGAACTAGGTAGACACAACGCCAGCTCCTACTCCGCACACTCCGGCATTTAAAATGCACACACATGCGCCTACGCAAGCATCCACGCTCGCCTTCAAAAGCGCTGAGGTGTGTCAGTATGCAAACGCGCGCCGAGACGATAACCATGCTTGGAGCGGTACATATTTGCTCCACATTGCTCTTACTGCTAGAGGAGTGGCATCGCCAAAGTGCGACTGTGCTGCGTCTTTAGCATCCTACGTCCTGGCAAGCAGAGTACGCGATCGCGACGCGACACAAAGCTTCGCTCCAGCGCGAGCGTAAACTTTGCCCACAAATTGAATAAATCCACGATGCGTACACACGCTCGTATCCAAACGCCCCTTCAAATACTTCCTATTCGCTCTCGCCACGAACACCTGATTTCAGCCAAAAAGAAGCCAACCAACTCCAAGCGCATTAAGGTCGACTACGCAAGGACGCACTTGTTTGCATGGGGTGTCTTCGCCAAGCCCCTTGTCGTCGCAACACCAAGGATAATCCGAAATGTAAAAGACAAGCTACTATTAGTGAACGTGAACCAGCATGTGTCCTGCACCACGTTAATGGCTAGTAACTATGGAATGTTGCCAAGAACCCAATGTCGCCCGATGGTTACATCGGCAGCGTATCACTGACGTATTCGTACAATACAGCTGCCCCGAATACAACATAGCTTAACTAGTCTCAGCAAGATTGAAGAGGGCTTGCGTTCTACAAAATGATGCTTTTTTTTTGTAGATGCCCCAACAGGATATAGACTGTTCGTGTTGACCGTAGTCGCGGCCTTGGCCGAGGCGCTACCGCATAACAACGGAAATTATATGTGCCAGGGCTGATCGCAAGCCCTACTCACGATATGACACGAACCTCCCCGAACGCGCCGCCAGCTCTAACTACTTTTGGGTTCTCGCATAAATAGCCATATCAGGTAAATGAGATATTTCTGAACGTCCTGCCCTTTCTTGCAAGCGCATGAGATAGCAGGAAGAGGCCGTACCGCAAGGGACGCCACGTAGAACCGAGGTAAACACAAAACGAGTCCCAACGGCTCACGCTCCAGCACCCCAAATTTAGACGCAGGTACATACACGCCCACTGTGGCTTCCATACAGGCTGAAATGTATCCCCCTATGAATAATCGCGCCGACAGGCTGAACAGGCTTGGCATGCTGCAGAGTCCTTACAGCCAATTTCAGTTGCTGGGGGCGCTGTATTTTTGCAAGCGTCTCTCTTTGCTGTGTGTATATACTATAGCCAAACCAACGGGCCTTTGTAATGCCTCAAATCCTTTGGTTGCAGTTCTGCTGTACACGAGCTTACATAAACTGCATAGGCGTATGATGCTTAAATGCGCGCATCTTAAAACGCTCGTCCAAATATTGCATCTGTCCCTGTATACGGGAGCGATTCACGGGGGCCACGCGAACCAAACCCAATCCCAATAGCCACAGAAAAAAAATGCCGTTTGTTGCATGCGGTGTTCTTGTCAAATCTCCTTTTGTTAGAAGACTAACGAGAATATAAAATAATAAAAACTTGCGAGATATGTACCGAACATGAAGCAGTGTGTCCTGTATCAAGTCCCCTTCTCCTGGGTAGGGGATCGTGGTGCAAAATTTCTGCCGCTAGGTGGCTAGATCCGGCGGATATCAGTGACACATTCATAAACTGCACCTACTCCAAATGCGAAACGTCTGCTTGCTCCTGTCAAACCAGAAGCATCCCCGTGCCTTCCGAGGTCCGCCTTCTTTTGCGCGGAAGAGGCAGCGATGTGCATAATTCGTACTGGCCGCACTCTCAGCAAAGGCCCGCCCTTAGCTATCCCCGTTATCCGCACTATTGTACATAACCGATCCGGCAATAAACAATACTAACAGTAAGAGGCAAATCACCACATAGTCGCTGCTGGCTTATACCACGCACTACGGAGCCTTACTAAGTAGCTGACACTATCTGCGTCTGGCGTCGTCTTTGATGCCCGTCCTGGCCTAGCAAACCCATATGGTAGCGCTAAAGCATGTCCCCGCTGTATATGCCTCCGTGTACAGGGCTTCAGGCAAAACGGGCACCCATTGCAACTCCGTCATTCTGCAGCCACGCACAAATGGATTTAGTCCTGGTCTCATACAAGCTGAAACATAGAAACGCCGTCAACTTAGCTGGGAAGTTGATGTGCCTGGCGTGTTTCATATTCGGTACAAATTGTTCTAAATGCTAAGCGATTGACATCCCCGCAATACAACTGCGGCTCCTTCTTGGGTACATACTGCCTGATCAAAAGAACACGCGGGCACAAATCCAAGGAACACTTCGCCATACACTGTGTACCTAAAAGCTATCTCAGAAACTCCACTACCCCGCGCTGCTCCCACACGCAGATCCTCAACGTGTCCCCCAAATACTGCGTATACCCGTATGGCCAGACGCTCATCATTTCTACCAGAACAGACCAACCAAGCGCAATACAGAAGGATGTACCAAGCTTTACGATGCGTCCTTGATGCATCGCCGGCATTTGGAAACCAATTAGAGTCAAAGCTGTCCAGGACGGGCTTTAAAGACGAGGTACGAACAGAAAGGGGCACCGTCTTACGCTTGCCTGTACTTGTCATGACACACTGTCATAAGGTGCCAAAATCAAAAGAAAATCAGTGGCGCTTCCCTAAACTGCATTTATTCCTAAACAGGAGCAAATCAGATATCACAAGCCTAAACCTAAAGTCTAAAGCATAAACTGGAAGTTCCACTTTCGTTTGTGGTGCCCAACAGCTATTCATTGAGATAGCGGGTCTAAGATCTTCAATGCAAGTGTCATGAGTATTTACCTAGCTTGTGTTGGCCGCATCCTCGGTTGCGGCGCGTGAATCCCCCTTCCCGTTGTTCACTCATCAACCATCATCACACATAACGTATTCAGGTGTCAATGCTACTAGGCACTTGACATTTGTGTGTGTTGACACAAACCGCCGCTTTGTTGCTGTTTCTATCTACCATGTGCCTCATTGCAAGCACACTGAGTCATCAGTCCACAGATATCGTTTTTAAAGTCACACCCTGCATTGCGAATGCAAAGCGTAGCGCCAAAACAGTCTACAGGAGTAGAAATAAAAGATGTGCAAGACCAAATCAAAGGATGCCGCCACGTCTTCTCACGCTGTAGCTTGATATATCGGCAAAAATACAACAACGCCTGCCATCAGATACCCTGGAACATACCAGTACATAGGCCATTCAAGCGCAGGTGCTTTGGCTACTATGGCCATACTTCCTACGCAAAACAACCATCGTATTGACGGAGAGAGGTTCGTTATACCACGGCTGTTAGGGCACTCACACAAGCAACATAATTCCACCACATGTACTGGTACCCAAACTTTCTGCTAAATACTGCCGCTACGACTACCGAAATCCTGTGTCGACTTCAAGCGCATATTTGATAAGGAGATACGGAGCTGGCTGTAAGGGATCGGATCTTCGACTGTACAGAAACCAACGATAACCGAAAAAGGTTGAATGCATCGAAAACATATAACGGGCACACAGTGAGGTGCCATGTAGCACGTTCGCCGTGATTGAAGGACGGGACGGTGCTACGAAATTTCTGCCGGGAGATGGCGAGCTCGACAGCATATCAGTGGTACATCCGCAAATCGCATCTACTGCGAACAAAAAGCAGCCTATATAGCCTCGACAAGCCGACAATTCTCCAGCAGTACGCCTCCAGCGTCAGTGTGTTCAAGCGCCATATGCATGTGTGCAACTCATGTTGGCCACGGGCTCGGGTTCTGCTTGCCCTCGTGTACTCCTACCTTCCCCTAACAACTACCACCATACAGTACCTAGCCGGCCCTCCGTTAGACTAATCGTTTGGCGAAATCAACATTGTGGTCGCTACTGTCTCCTACCGCGTATTGCGCTGCAGATCTGCTGCCTCTTTAATTCACAGAAGCCATTCACCATGCCAAGCTTTGTCCCGCAAACGCATGTCGCAGAGCCTATACGCCCTGCCAAAACACATTCCAAAGAAGCGCACTATCACGTTAAGACGAAGCCCCACTTTTTCCACCCTGTAGCGTCGAACCTCCGCCCACATGCGCGTACATTTATGTCTGGTCCCATACAACCTGAAGCATAACAGTAGCCATAAACGCGCCGAGATCATGAAGGCTATTTGCGCCCATCAAACTTGCAACCAGCTGAGCCATTCTCTGAGCGCTTCGCACCTTCGCTACTTTGGCTGTCTTATTATGTTCATACTTTCTGCCCAGAACCGCGCAGTTGCAGCGCCAGCGGGGGCGTCGTCTCACTGTGCCAGTAGACAAGAGCAGACAAGTTGCTTACCCTGGCGATGCTCATACCTGCAGGTTCTCGAATTTCCTGCCAATAATGCGTATACGTTTATCGGCAGACAAAGCTGATACCAGCGTCATCGAAAATTAGCTGTACGCCCACAGATAGTACCTGTTTCGAACCCAAACCACCTAAACAAATCTGAAGAAAATGCACAAGCCTGCATCACCGGTGTTGCCGGTTTTCGTGCTACCCAGTATCTACATGATTGGCTACAGTCTCTGCGTTGTTACGCGCAGATGTCATGAGGTCTTGCAGATTCGCATTGACCCCGTAGTCCATAACGATCAGTCCTCCGCTACTCCGTCTTCTCGACAACAACTACTATTTCACTCAACCGGCCTGGCCCCAAATGCTACTTAACACTTAACAACCGTCACCGCGTAGTCTATACTCCCCCTAACACATATTCGCCCGCACATATGCTACCTCGCAAATACACTGACATCGTCTCTAGATTCGGTCTCGCAAACGCTTCTGGGACAGGGTATTCTGCAGCGCCAAAATACCTTGTGCCTGTAAGTAGCTGAGGAAAGCACTACTTTACAAAGAGAGGCTTAACACTGTCCTACACTGCAACTCATGAATTCTGCACGCATGCAACTATACACTCATGCCTCGTCCCATACGGCCTGAAACGTAACAGTGCCGATGCACCTGGATGGTGAATTTGCTTGGCGAGTTCCACAGGCGATGCGACCTTTTGTCGTTTCTGAACGATTCTTCACTGTTCAATGCTGGCTCCTTGTGGCTTGCATACTTTCTTGGGAAGACAAAAGGGGACTGCGCCAACAGAAAAGGGCTCGCAACCGGCGAAGGCAGACGCCAGCATACAAACTGAAAACGGTCAACTAATCTCGCTAAACAGGAAACAATGGTTTCCACTGTGGGCTTCGGTTTCGTTTGTGCAAGCGCCCTATTTCCTGTTGGCTCCACCTTTGGCGGAGGCCCGCCCTTCGCTATTACTGATCTCCGCAGAGCAACTGCCACCACACATAATCGAACTCATTGTCCACAGTACGGGAGTATTGACATAAATCATTCGCTGTTGCCTCTCATTACGTATGCCCCGCACGGCGTCAGTGACAGGAAATGTGTTGCAAGCACATAGCGCAGCACTCAAACACCGTCTGAGAAGATAAAAAGGGACAGCACAATTCGGCAGAAACAGGCTACCAATTTTCCTTGCACTGAAACCGCATTTTTCTGCACAGACGCACACACATAACTTTTGCGTGCTCTCATACAAGCTGAAGCATAACAGGGCCCATAACCGCGCCTAGAGGATGGGTCGGGCTGGTGTGCTTAACGCCTGCTGAAAACTGCTGTAATTGTTGGAAGCTTTCCGTCTCCGTAACACTGATATGCTGTTGTACACACTTGCTAGGCAGACGAGCAGGCCATCGCAACAACAGAGGCAGTTTTTCTACACCGCGGACGCAGACACGCGCATGCGCATGTCTGCATAACCTCACGCAGCTCTTATATACACTTCCCTAGCAACCCCCGCAGAGCAAGTATCCTGCTTATGACAGACGAAGGTTTTTACACCCTGCGCAAGCGAGCGAACCACAAGCTTCGTCTCAACTGCAGAATGTTGCAGCTGACTGCTAGCTTCGTTCTTGTCGAATCGGTCCTTGTTGGAATGCCAACGAAATTTGAAAGTGTTCAAGGTTTCGCGGAGGTATCGCATTTTTCCAGACCAAGGCGTGTCTCCCCTTCGCGTCTGCCTACTACGTTGGAGTGCTGGTAAGGCTTTTATGGATGGTAACAAACTCAAACGAAAATCAGTGACAAGTTAACAGAATGCACCTGCTACAGACGCGACAGTTTAGCGAATATCATCGAAATGCACCAGCCTGCACCAAGGGTTCCGCTTGCTTCCTTGTTGTAGAGCTGCAACCGGAGCTAGCACTCGCACGACTTCTCGTGGAGGCGCCATGCGTTGCCACAAAATCTGCGTTAGCCGGCAGTCGGCCATGGCCCGCCTTTCGCTAATATTGTCCTCTGCAGGACAGCTATTGTCAATCGCGATCACACTGGTTGCCAATGTTGCTAAACATTTAGCGCGAACAATAGTGTAGTCGCTGCTGCCACATACTGCATACTTTGTCTGACATATGCTGCGCCATCCATTCATTGAAATAGCCTGACATGTTAGACTCTGTCACGCAAGCGTAACCGCGATGCCAAAACGGCATGTCACACTTGATAATGAAGGGGAACAAGCTCGAATTAAAATCAGAGTCCCACAATGTCTTCATTGCAACTCCATACAGGTGCACACATGCAGGTACACACCCATGCCTTCACTCCTACCTGCTGAAACGTAGCCGGACCCAGCCGCAACGTGAGCACGAATATGGTTTGCACATTGTGCAGGTGCTGCATACGGCTTTCGTTCCTGAGCTCTGCTCATCTACGCGACTCGAACCCCATACTATGCGCAACGTTTCTCGTCAATACGGCAGGCAGTGGGAAGGCCCGAGAAGGCGTCAGTTCACTGGCGCAGCCGACGCGCTCAGGGAGACTGCATATCCCCAAGATAGACAGGCAAACATTGCCCCTATTTTCCGGCCAAATACTATCTACACCTCAATCGGAAGGTGAAGAGGACCTCAACTGTGGCAAGTGCATCCAGAGAGAGCTTTACGCCAATGGAAAGGTGGTGCAGCGGGGTGAGTGGGGCGCCGTTGAAGCGCGTCGACTTTTGTTGAGCCGCTTCTTGTTGTAAGGCTAGCGAGAGTAAAAAATATTCAAGAGTTGCTTGAAACATCGCATGACAGCAGGCCGCGGCCCCAGGCTGTTTACCTCTGCCTATTGTGTTGCTGTGCGGATGGCATTCCGTGATACGCCAAGCTGGGAAGGGTATTGGTGATATTAATCCATAAGTACACATGCGCCGAACACAAAAATGGTTACCCATCTTTCCGAACTAGAAGCACCTGCCTAGTGCTACGGGGAAGGCATTCTCTTGTGTTATTCAAGCGTTGTAGAGTGCAGTGCCGATTCTCCCCTGGTTCGCGAAGCCGCCATGCGAATTTGAACAAAGTTTGGCCTCTCCTGCTGCTGCCTCCTCTTATCCGCCACTCCCGTCGTCCGCAAAAAAACTACCATCATGCATATCTGAGCTTCTTATATATATATATCACTAAACGTTTGATAGAAATGACTGCACGGTTTTTGCCCTTTTGCCACATCGGGACTCGTGCTCCGCTGCACATTAGCATATTGCACTATCAATCCGCTACCGTCGTTTGCACGCCTACCAGCGCCAAAGCACCAGCGGCATATAAGGATATCCGCAGAGCAGCATGGCGTGCCTGTTCCCACAACATTTCAGTAACTTTGCACGCAAGTATACACGCATGGTTGTCTGCTCCCATACGAGCTGTATCATAGTGGAGACTTGTGTTTTCGGTAAGCAGCCGCTTGGATACTTTCATTCCAACACTTTGGGCATTCTTTAAAATACACGCAGCCGCCGAGAGCATATGAGCTGAATTCGCGCGTTTCACATTTGAAGCGTGAACAGTTTTAATTGCATCTGTTCCACATTTGTTTTACTTTGGCAGCTCATTATGAGCATACTACCTGACAAAAAGACCAAAGGTTCCAATCGCCGGCGAAGGTAGTCTGGCGCTGCAGCTGCAAATGAGGGCGCCCAACATCCACAATTCCGCGATGCGCGCACACAAAGGCACGCCCAGCTATCGAAATCCTGGGAATGCCCCTGTCGGCAGAGAAAGCTGATTCTAAAAACAGCAAACAACTGAAGCGCATGCTTCACACCAACATGAAAACGGTTCGGCTGCCCGCATGCTGCATCCCTGCGATGTCATTTATTCCGAGACGACCCGGAGAAATTGCGGGTGAGGACGTGCAGCAAACATCACATGCGTGCAGAGCACGGGCGCCTATCACGCCTCCCTCTGCACATCATGTTGGATTGTTATTGACGCCTCCTGTGAGCTGCCGAGTTCGAGCGACGAACAATGGTATCCTTGCATTGTACTTCCTCCGAAATACACGGCAACATAATTCATCGAGGCAGACCGGGAACACCAGCATGCCATGCGAGTTCTGCCCGCGTTCGCACGGCCCAATAGGTGCACAATGAGTCGCGGGCTCCGCCTTCTGTCCTCCAAAAGCAACGCGCATTTGCACAATCACGGTGGTCGTACCGTATGCCGCCGCCTGCCATCCGTTAAGCTCGCTCTCCGCTTAACAACTACAATCACACGTGAACAAGCTTGTTGCCAATACTACTAGGCGCCTGACACAAGTGACCTCTCACCGTCCACCGCGCTGATTATCTGCTACTTTGACAACTACCGGGCTGGCGTACGATTCCAGAATCATACTCGAGACGAACCGAGATCCATGGAAGTAGCCAGCTGAACCCAAGACGAAGGAAGAGGATGTTTAAAGCAGACAGAGCACCTACGTCTCCACACAGTGCACCTTCACAAATCTGAAGGCGTGCGCATCCACAACAGTGCTTATTGTCAGAACGCCTTAAGTGCAACAGCACCAAACGACAAGGCAAGAACCAATGAGAGTCTATTCTCGTGCGTACGCTCTGTGCACAACAGCATGCTGCCTGCAAGCCAGCGAAGGCTTCGCCACATCTCGCCCGTAGACGCGTGCACACGAGCTGCACAGCTCCAAGCTGTTTAGAAATGGACCCGTCGTAGCTGGCAGCCAAATGCTGCGTAGTCGGCTGTCAGCAGACATGGCAGCTCCCATTCAGAGAAAGCGAACCGACCACATGCCTCATATCGACTGCGAAGCGCTGCAACTCCCTCTACAACCCCGAGCTGCACCTTCCTGAACTGCCAACGAATCGCAAAATATGAAGACGCATGGGAGACTCCTGATGCGCGCAGACCGAGGGCCTGCTCCCTATGTGCGTTGGACTGCTGTGAATAGTTTGTCTTGGCATGTCACGCTCGGCCGAAAGCAAATGGCACATTCATAAATCGTACCTACCCCGACAGCACAAAAGCTTGCTCTAGCGCTCTTAACCAAGAGCATTTGTCTCCACCTTGTTTAGGAACTACAAATTAGCTAGCGGCCCCGCCTTTTTCATGCACGCGCCGTTGGATTTTACAAAAACGGTGTCGGCCGCGTGTTTGGCCGCTTCCCTGCCCGCCTCACCCCCACTAAACACTATTTCCGTTCTCCACAAAGCCAGCACCATCATGTTTAACCATGGCGACATACTAATGCGGTCGTCAAAGCCCACTCCACAGGCGCTACTGACACCGGCCACGTATTGCACTGCACAGATGCTGAGTCACCGATACAATGAGGTCGTCTGATATTTCGGAATCCGTCTCGCAGACGCTGTTGCAGACAGTGGAACGCCTAAATCCTCCGACGCACTTTATACCCAAGAACAAACTCAAATCAAAACCGTGCATTCAGCTCTCTTCACGCTGCAACTCCATAAACGTGTATGCACGCACGTGTGCATTTATGCCCGCTAGCATACAATCTGAATCACAGTACCCATAAACAAGGCTAACCACTGAATCAGGTTCTCGTGCACTCTAGTCGCTCCGTAGTGTTTCGCTTGCTTAACGCTCCGCAGCAACGTAACCCTAACTCCACATCGTGTGCATTCTATCAGACCAAAACACCAGACGATCGTGACGACAGAAAGGGCCTCGCCTTACTGCGGCAGCTGACCCATGTACACAACCTGCATAGTCCTACTATGTTAAGGCATGCAGGTCCCCTGGGGTTTAGCCAAATACTGTGCACGCTACTATCGCTCATTCCAATCAGGGCAATCAAACCAAGTTCAAACCAACAACCGGCGAGCTTAATACCGTTTGCCAGCCAGTGAGATGCATCCTGCATTCTTGTCGAATCGCCTTTTGTTTGTAGATTGACCATAGTATAAAATGTTGTTGGTTGTAGACGTGTTGGTATTGTCGCCTGACGGCAGAGCGAGGGTCGTTTACCCGCTTGCACGTATCTGCCAGGTTGGAGTGTTATGCAGGCTTTGGCGTGATGTGCTGAGCTGGACCCTAAATTCGCGGCACATTCACCAGGTGCACCCTTTCCAGCCGCAAAGCTACCTAGTTAATATTGCCACGCCAGGCAAACCACTTTGAGGTACGGATTTGGCTACCATGCCTGCGAACAAGTGGCTATTCGGCACGCCAAGAGTCCCGCGAGGCTTCCTGCAGTGCCGTCTGTGTTTCTGTACACTTATACGTGTATTTGCACAATCCCGCTCAGGGGCGCTGTCGCTCGAGGCACGCCTGTCGCCATTCTCTCTCTCCGTGGAACAGCTTCTACAATGCATCGCCGGGCTGATCGCCCACGCTACCACGCTACCCACGCTACCATGAACTGGGCACAAATCACTGCGTATTTGCTGCTGCCTCTCACCACGTATTGCTCTGTATGCCTTCTATACCACCAATTCACGGGACAGCAGTTAATGTCAACTTAGGCTCGCCAGTGCGTATTGCAGCCTCGAACCACCCTGCCCAAGCAGGCACCAAAGAAGAATACTGCTGAAGCAGGAGGAGTTTCCATTTCCTGTCGCAGTGCAACTCAACGAAAGTATGTGTGCAAGGAGCTGCGTATGTATCCATGCCTGCGTTCAGGATGTGTCAAACGCAGAAGTACCTCTGGCGGCTCTGAGCAGATGAGTTCATCTGAAAGCATACCTCCTGGACAAAACGGCTCGCCATCGAAATCCAAAGCCAGCTTCGCCGTAGCACGGCCGTAAACGCTCACACACACTGCAGAAATTCACGGTGCTTACATGTACAGGTCCTCTAGCTCATTATTACGCATACACCTACCAGCAGGTGGTGCTGAATACATCTAGGGAATCCGGACAAAGCGCCGGCAGAATAATGCAGCTAGCTCCATCTTCTGCCTTCGTCAAATCACTTATCGTTGAAAGACAAACGATAACGTAAAGTGCGCATGACACACGATTTACAATGCGGATTAATCAAGGTGTCCTGTACTACATTCGCATCAGCTGCTTATAGAAAGGTGCTACACAAATCCTGCTGCGACATTTCTAGCTCGAAAGAAAAACAGTGACCTATTAACAAATAACGCTGACTCTGAAAATAAAAACGCTGCAAGAATGCCGAAAAACCAGACCCATCCGTATGCACATCGGCCTTCCATTTCTGTTACGTACCTCAATAACTACACAATGGACTTGCAGTTCCACATTCGCGTGGATTTACAGGAAATGTGCTGGTCGCAGTGTCAGCAGGTTTCCCCCCTCTTCAGTTCCCGTCCTCCACATAAAAACCACCGTCATTTATCACCGCACTCTCCGCACTGACCGTCTATACTACTAGGCTTTCAGCGTAAATCACTGCGCAGTCGCTGCTGCCCCGTGCTATGTTTTGGTCTGCAGTACTGCCTCCCTGATTCCCTAAGACCGTTAGTAATGTCAGAGTCTGTCGCGCAACCGGATATTTCAGCGCCACAACATCCTGCCCCAGCAAGTGAAAGAGGAGCACGTTCAGTGCTGAACGACCTCCTACTTCTTCTCACAGTACTGTCGTAGACATTTGCATGCATGTACGTCTCAGTAGCAAGATATCTAAATTCTACGTATTGATCCGTTTGCTTTCAAGACTATACTTGCTGGCCAAGACAGAAAGCGGTCTTACCGCTATAAGGAGTTGCCACGCAGGAGCCGCAGACGCGACAACAAAACCTGCACAACCTTGCGCCTACTGTTCCATACCTACATGAAAACGGTTCGGCTGGCCGCATGCGGCATCCCTGCGATGTCATTTATTCCGAGACGACCCGGAGAAATTGCGGTTGAGGACGTGCAACAAACATCACATGCGTGCAGAGCACGGGCGCCTATCACGCCCCCCTCTGTACATCATGTTGGATTGTTATTGACGCCTCCTGTGAGCTGCCGAGTTCGAGCGAGAAACAATCGTATCCATGCATTGTACTTCCTCCGAATACACGGCAACATAATTCATCGAGGCAGACAGGAAACACCAGCATGCCATGCGAGTTCCGCCCTCTTTCGCACTGCCCAATAAGTGCACAATGAATCGCGGGCTCCGCCTTCTGTCCTCCAAAAGCAACGCGTATTTGCACAATCACGGTGGTCGGATCGCATGCCGCTGCCTGCCGTCCGTTAAGCTCGCTCTCCGCTTAACAACTACAATCACACGTGGACGAGCTAGTTGCCAATACTACTAGGCGCTTGACACAAGTGACCTCCCACCGTCCGCCGCGCTGATTGTCTTCTACTTTGACAGCTACCGGGTCGGCGTACAATTCCAGTGTCGTACTCCAGGCGAACCGAGCTACATGGAAGTAGCCAGCTGAACCCAAGACGAAGGAAGAGAATGTTTAAAGCAGACAGAGCTCCTACGTCTCCACACAGTGCACCTTCACAAATCTGAGGGCGTGCGCATCCACAATAGTTCTTATTGCCAGAACGCCTTAAATGCAACAGCATCAAAGGACGGGGCAAGAACCAATGAGAGTCTATTCGCGTGCGTACGCCCTGTGCAAAACAGCATGCGGTCTGGAAGCCAGCGAAGGCTTCGGCACATCTCGCCCGTAGACGTGTTCACACGAGCTGCATAACTCCAAGCTGTTTAGGAATGGACCCGCCGTAGCTGGCTGCCAAATGCTGCGTAGACGCCTGTCAGCAGACATGGCAGCTCCCATTCAGAGAAAGCGAACCGACCCCATGCCTCATATCGATTGCGAAGCGCTGCAACTCCCTCTACGGGGAACCCACCCCGAGCTGCACCTTCCTCAGCTGCCAACGAATCGGAAAATATGAAGACGCATGGAAGACTCCTGATGCGCGCAGACCGAGGGCCTGCTCCCTATGTGCCTTTGCCTGCTGCGTAGGAGTGCTGTGAATAGTTTGTCTTGGCATTTCACGCTCGGCCGAAAGCAAATGGCACATTCGTAAATCGTACCTACGCTGAAAGCACAAAAGCTTGCTCTAACGCTCTTAACCAGGAGCATTTGCCTCCCCGTTGCTTAGGAACTGCAGATTAGCTAGCGGCCCAGCCTTTTTCATGCAAGCACAATTGGATTTTACAAAAACGGCGTCGGCCGCGTGTTTGGCCGCTTCCCTGCCCGCCCCACCCCCGCTAAACGCTATTTCCGTTCTCCACAAAGCCAGCACCATCATGTTTAACCATGGCGACATACTAATGCGGTCGTCAAAGCCCACTCCACAGGCGCTACTGACACCGGCCACGTATTGCACTGCACAGATGCTGAGTCACCGATACAATGAGGTCGTCTGATATTTCGGAATCCGTCTCGCAGACGCTGTTGCAGACAGTGGAACGCCTAAATCCTCCGACGCACTTTATACCCAAGAACAAACTCAAATCAAAACCGTGCATTCAGCTCTCTTCACGCTGCAACTCCATAAACGTGTATGCACGCACGTGTGCATTTATGCCCGCTAGCATACAAGCTGAATCACAGTACCCACAAACGGTGCGAACAACTATACCAGATTCCCGTGCACTCTAGTCGCTCCGTAGTGTTTCGCTTGCTTAACGCTCCGCAGCAACGTAACCCTAACTCCACATCGTGTGCATTCTATCAGACCAAAACACCAGACGATCGTGACGACAGAAAGGGCCTCGCCTTACTGCGGCAGCTGACCCATGTACACAACCTGCATAGTCCTACTATGTTAAGGCATGCAGGTCCCCTGGGGTTTAGCCAAATACTGTGCACGCTACTATCGCTCATTCCAATCAGGGCAATCAAACCAAGTTCAAACCAACAACCGGCGAGCTTAATACCGTTTGCCAGCCAGTGAGATGCATCCTGCATTCTTGTCGAATCGCCTTTTGTTTGTAGATTGACCATAGTATAAAATGTTGTTGGTTGTAGACGTGTTGGTATTGTCGCCTGACGGCAGAGCGAGGGTCTTTTACCCGCTTGCACGTGTCTGCCAGGTTGGAGTGTTATGCAGGCTTTGGCGTGAGGTGCTAAGCTCGAACGATCACCAGTGACACACCTATATAGTGCACAGCCTCCCAAGACGAACGGCAGCAACTCATATGACGAAGAAAAAAACACCAGTGCTCGCTACGGGCTGGGCGTGCTTGCGCGGTAACGCGTGCCTCTGGAATTAGCCACAGACTCTGTAGTCTTTGGTGCGTGGTGCTGCCTGCAGCAAGCCTGGCGCCTCCGTTTATGCTGTTTCCCACAGAGCTAGTACCACTATTCATAGCTGATCCGGCAACCAATGCTGCTAAACGCTTGGCACAAATCACTCAGTAGCCCCTGCTGTCAACTGCCAGGTACGCCGCAGGGGTGCTTTGTAATGCCAGAAAATGCCTTGAAGCGCATAGTGCAGCGCTCAAAAACCGCCTCAGTATACGCCAAACAACCGCACATTTGGGTAACGCAAGCAAACACTTCGTCTCGCACTGGAGCCTCACAAATCTGCACGCAAGCCCATACACACTCATGCCTGCTGTCATACAAGCTGAAGTGTGATATGGCCCATAACCGCGCCGAAAGGATGGCTTGAACTTGTGTGCTTGCAACTTGCTGCAAGCTACTTTTATTGGCCAATGCTGCGCTCCCCAACTCTGGCGTACGATTATGTGCGTACCTTCTGGGCAAACCAGCAAGCAATCGCTACGTCAAAGAAGGTCTCGATTCATTACTGGCGTAGGCAAGCGCGCACTTACTGCAGACCTCCGCGACGCTCATGCATGCAGGTCCCCTAGCCCCGCCAAATACTCAAAGGCTGCGTATATGTCTATCGGCACACACCCCAGAATTAGTTGAGGGCGAGCGAATCATCCGCAAATTGAAAAAGAGGTTCGACAAGGACGCACCTTGCATCTAGCTGCGTCTCTTTGCAGTCGACAGTGTTATGAGAACGGCACCCTAAAACGCTGGCAACGCACCTGAAAAGCCACTAGAGAGCAGATGGAGGGCCGATACACAGTTTTACTTTGCCAAATATGCTAAAATTGTGTGGATGCATCGGCGTAAGATGCAGAACTCGAAACATTACGGGTTTAGTTTTCCTTCGCGCTACCCAGTGGCTTCACAACAAGCCACGGGTTCTGTAGTCTTTTGTGCAAACTTTGTCCGTGTTCGCACAACTGGCGGTAAACTTTCTGCCTGCCGCGGCCCCCTATCTGTTACTGCTCCTCTATCTCGCCGACTATCCTCACATATAGCAGGGGCCTCCGTATGCTCCTGTCTCCCACTGCCCACTGCGCTGCATCCATGCATCCATGTTGAGTCACCAATTCGTTGAGGTCGTCCGAAATGCCAGCGCAAATCTTCACCACGCATGCCTGAACGCCAAAAGACAATGCCATGGTAGACTAGATTCAAGGGAAGAGCACGTTTGAAGCAAATCAATCTGCCATTTCACCTTGCAGCCCTAAACGCACATATACATGCCTGTTCGCATACCTCCTGAAACGCAGCCGTGCCCAAAACCGCACCAAAAAGATCACTTTTCTTCGCATGCTCTTCACATTTGGTGAGAAGTTGTACCGTTGCTTATCTCCACAACAGAGCAAATCTGGTTTAGTTATGCCTGTACTCTCTGCGAAGAGCAGCAACCGTTGTCCACAGCAACAGGGTACACTTCTACAGACACACACAGCTAATTTCAACCAGGGCACGCATCGCAAAGTTTACACCGAGTGCAAAAGGATGCAGCGGGCTGCAGGCTCTGGACCAATCTGCACACATGAACGTGCACATCCGTACCAGCTGGCGTGCAGGCTGAAACGGAACAGTTTTCTTAACCGCGCCGTTGTTGTTTTGGGCTGTCCAGCGTTGCTGCAAGTTGTTCGTGTTGCTTATCGTTTCTCATCTATGCAACTTTGGCTCTTTACTATATGCATACCTTCTGGTTAAAAGAGCAGGCGATTGCAGCGACAGAGCTGCCGTCTCACTGCGGCAGGAGACGAGCACACACACAGAACAAAGCCCCACGATGCTCGCACAGGAAGCTCGCATAGCCTTCCGTCAGATACTTTGTGTATTCTTATTGGCTGGCGCACCTGATTTCAACAAGGGCAACCGAGCCAAGAGAAAGCCTCATTATATCTGCAAAACAAGCGAACCTCACCTTCCGTGCTTGTCGAAAGGTTTCTTGGTGAAACACCAACAATAATCGAAAAACTTAGAGACATTTCTGGACCGCTACGTACAAGCAGAGCGCGAAGCTGCCGCCACTTGCCTGGCTACTATGTCGGAATGCTGTTGAGGGTTTGCCGTCAGGTGCCGACCCCGAAATCAGTGACGCATTTACAAAGTGGACTTCCTTAACGCACAAACGGTTCAAACGAACTCGCCAACCCAGAAACGCGGGACTTCCCGCTTTCTTTAGTGCCATCTGGTGGCTAAGCAGTGATCAACGGGCTTAGCGTTCAATCGTTCAAGCGCGACGCGTATTTGGATAACTCCCTGTAGGAGCGCCGTTGGAGGCTACACCCCCCGTCTTGCGATTCCTGCTTTGAAGCGCACTTACCATCATGCATAGCCAAGCTGGCCTTAAACACTGAGTAGGCCACCACTCCTGTAGCCCCCGTAGCGTCTTTGGCGACTAAGAAATACTGCGCTGCACGTATACTGCGTCATTAACTCCCGGAAGTCGTCTGTATTGTCTGACACTAACTCGCAAGGAGCATATCGCAACTTCCCAATAGCTTGTTTCACTAGATACCGCAGGAGGAAAAGGCTAAAACAGAAGCGAACTCCCACTTTTTACACTGTGCCTCAACACATTTGCACACGTGAACAAGCAGATTCACGCCCCTTATCTGAGTTCCTGAAGCGTAGCAGTCCCGACGAACGCGTCGAAAACCAAGTGTATTTCCGAATGCGTACTTCCTGGGCGCATCAGCACGCGACAGTAACTCCAGAGCAGGGTTGGTCACACACCGGTTGATGCCCGCGCACAAACTGCAAACCTCCACTTTGCTCGCACATGGGAGTCGCTTAGCTTTCCGCCAAACACGGCGTCAACCCATACCGGCAGATGACAATAACGCCATCCAGGGTAGCTGGCGCAAGCTTCATACAAAAGGCAAAACAACATAGCTGGCTGCACCCTGCATTCCTACCAAAGCTAATCGCTCCTTGCTGGGAGACCGACGGGAATCAAAAATGCTGGACGCGTGCTTGAAACAACACGTGTGAGCAGGCCGAGGGTTCGTCCCCCATGCGTTTCTCCCAACTACGCTGGGGTAATGTAGATACTATGACCCAACGCGCCGAGCCTGACTCTCGAATCCTTTTCGTTGGGCCACCACGCCTAACCAAAAGCGGCCTAAGCAATCACAAGCTCCACTCTGTCAGAACGCAGAGCATTATAGATGACATCAACAAACCAGAACCACCAGCCTGCACTACGAGTTCCACTTTCCTTCATGCCTCCAAGTGAGCCCACCGCGAGCTACAGGATCGGCATTCATCCATTCAACAACCATTAGCAGATATATCCATGATTATGGCGTCACCGTAGCCCGCTGTCTAACCTCCGCTGTTTCGTCTCGCCATTCGCCACAGAACACCCACCATCATGCATAACCGAGCTGGCTGTTAATACTAGTACAGACACTTCTGACCCTGAAGTTGCTCCTGTCTCCAACCACGTTTTGCGCTGCAGATATACTGCGCCTGCAATTCCTTGGTGTCAATCGCATTCTCCGACCTTGTCTGCCAGAACGCATATCGCAACCCCAGAACATCCCGCTCCACCAGATACAGCAGAAGGCAGCAGCAACCTCCCACTCCTGGTGCTGCAAGTCACCACACCTGCACGCATTGATATGCGCCTTCATGCCTTTTTTCAGAATGCATAGACCGCAACGGTACCCAATACTGCCCCATACAAAACCGGCTTCATTTGCAAGCACTTACTTTCTGCGCACAGGAGCGCGGCACCGCCATGCCAAAGAAGGCCTCACCAAGCTGCCGTCGTAGAGAGGCGCCATATAAACTGCACAGCTCCACGATGTACGCACCTGCAGCTACCTAAGCTCCCCCGCAGATGCGGTGTAATGCGTACAGGGCTACTGGTAGACACAGCTGACTTTATGCAGGGCAGTTGAACCAGCCACATGCTTCACACCAACTTCCCAACGACCCTGCTGGAGTTGTGTTGCTCCCATATCGAATTACGTGTTTTTGAACGGCCAACAAGGCCTAAACGTGCTCATGTTGTGCTTAAAACGTATCCAGAGAGCAAACAGACAGCCTGCTTTCCGCTCGCCTCTGTCAGCTATGTCGGAGCGCCATGAAAAGTCTGCAGTGATATGCCGAGCTCTAACAATGGCAAATTCACATATTCAAGTTACTTCAAGCACAAACGCGCTTAGCAAACCCTGTCAAACATAAGTGCCAGCATGCACTATAACTTTCGCGTTCATTCGCGCTACCTACTTGGTACACAATGGGCTACGGGCTCCGCGTTGTTTAGTGCAAATGCCATCAATACTCGTGCAGTTCGCATTAGAGGCGCCGCCGGGAGCGCCCTGCTTTACGCTGTCCCTCAGCAGAACAACTGTCACTATACATGAGCGGGCAGGTCGTCAACACAACTATGCACGTAGCGTAGATAATCGTGCAGTCGCTTCCTCCTTGCCCCCACGCAACGTACTGCACATCTAATGCCTCGCTAATTCACAGTGAGCGTTTACAATGTCGTTTACAATGTCGGACTGTCCCCCAAAAGCATGTCATAGAGCCAGAAAAACTTTCCCAATTACCCAACAATAAAAAAAGTAAGTAACAAAGGAAAAATGTCTACTACCCCTTGCAGTGCTACGTCACATGTTTGCACACATGTACATGCATGTCCCCGCGTGACATCAGAATGCATGCACCAATACAGCACCCATATATGCGCCGTTGCACAGTTAGCTCGTTTCCAACTGCTCACATCCTGATCGAAGCAGCGCGACGTCGAAACACTAGAAAATGTTTCGCCACACTGTGGCAACACACGCGTTCATACTATCTACTAACTCCACGTACTCGCACGTGCAGGTATCCTAGCTTTTCACCAAATGTTGCGGGCACGCCTCTCAGTACATGAAACTGCTTCATTCTGGACAAGCGAACAGAGCGCACGCTTAAACATAATCGCAGAACGATCCAACTGGTTGTACCGTCCGTCACAGTTAAATCACTTTTCGTTGGAAGACCGACGGCAGGAGAAAATGCTCAAGGCTTACAAGGAATACAGCGCACGCGCAAGCTGACGGCCTGCCCATTATTGTGTGCCTTTCCCTACCATGTTAGAGTGCCATGGGCTCTTTTCCGTGAGGTTTCGAATTCCGGAACAAATTATTGAGGACACAGACAAACTGCAATTCCACCGGAAAAACAACGACTTGGTCTATCTTCACAAACCATAGGCGTCCGCTTGCGCTGAGATCTCCGCTTCCTTTCTCATGTTCACCATTTGTATAGGTCGTGCCGTCGGCAGCGACCTGCGATACGCTATCTTTGGTGTCCCCAAAACCACGAACATACGCAGCTCAGCTGGCCATCCCTACCGCAGAACGATCGACACAAATCACTGCATAGTTCGCGCTTCCTCCAACCACATATTGCGCTGCACATCTACTGCTCTGTGGCTTCGCGCAAATGGTTTGTATTGAAGATCTTGTTTCGCAAACGCTTATGGTAACGCCACAAAACACCGAGCCAGTAGATACCAATAGCGGAGGGCCCAGCTGAAGCACAAAGGAACCTGAATTATTTTAACGCTGCCTAAGCGTGGCTCTCTAAACATGTTGATATGCAATCACGCCTACCATCACATAGGAGCTAACGTCGCAACACGCAAAACCTTCGAGAGCTGCCAAATATAGTACAGGGAGCATACGTCCTGACCAGAATGGGTGGCGGTCGCAACGCCACAGAACCTTCACCACACGACGGCACTACACGTGCGCACACGAACTGTATAACGTTCAGATGCTCTTATTTGCGGGCTACCCGACGCTTCGCTGAANTACACGTGCGCACACGAACTGTATAACGTTCAGATGCTCTTATTTGCGGGCTACCCGACGCTTCGCTGAACACTGCGTGTACTCCTCTCGGCTAGCGGAGCTGACTTAATCCAGGGCACGCACAGCAAGCGCAGCCGCAAAATGATGTACCTTGCTGCGCCGTCCGCCCTTATGGAATCGGTTCCTTCTAGAAGCTCAAAGGCAACCGACAGTCTTCAAGACCTGCTTAGAAGATCGCGTGCAAACAGACCGACCACCATCTTCCCGTCTGCCTTTGGCTAGCTTGCCGGCCAATAAGAGGCACTTTGCCTTGGGCTGGCGAACCCAACCCAACATTAGCGGCACATTCACAAACTGCACTCCATCCAACCACGAATCCCGCCGAACTAGGAACACCAAACGAGAGAACGTGTTCCGTTTCCTGTTGTGTTGCTCAGGAGCTAAACAATAAGATATGGGCTCGGTGTTCCTTTGTGCACAGGCCGTGATAGTTCACAAAGTTTATGTTCTTGCGGGGCCGCTGCTTCTCTCTCGCTTTTACAGCCCTCAGCAGACCAACCACCATCAAACAAAACGGAACTGGTCGGCAGTACCACTAAGCCGTCAACACAAGTGCCTATGTAGTCGTTGCTATCCCTTCACGACATATTGCACTACCCTGCACACACGCTCCATCACCGACTCAATGAGGTCGGTTGCAACATCAGACTATGTCTGGCTAACGCATATTGAAACATCAACGCACCCTTTCCCAGTAGACGCCAAAAACCAGCAAACCCAAAGAGTTATAGCTTCCTTTTACGCCGCAACTGTGTGAATCGGCGTGCAAGCACATATGCATCCATGCCGCCAGTCATACAAACTGAATCGCAACAGTGTCCATAACCGCTNCTACCGGAGGATTGCTGCAGCCTCTTCTCGTCCCTTAACGCACCGCGCCCACGCGAGTCTATCTCGGTATCGTTTGGATCGATTTTTCACAAAACTTGCTGTTCTGCTGCTTTGGGAAGAAAAGATCCAAACGACACCGAGTTAGAGACCGCCGCACAAAATACTCTTTGCCTCACTGAGGCAGTAGACGCGCGCACACAAACTGAATAGTTCGCCAAACTCACACATTCAGGTTCCGTCGCTAGCAGCCGAACACTGCGGATACTATTGTTTGCAAGCAGAGTTACTCTCAACCAGCGAACGCGAGTTAAGCGCAGACTTAATACCAGCTGCAAAACCGTGCACCTAGCTGCGTGTTGCGATGTTACCGATCCATAGACTGCAGAGTGGGTTGCAGGTTTGACGTTCTTTCGTGCGAACGCGATGCGTATTGACAGGATTTATTTGAGCCCCGCAATCGGCTGCGGCCCGCCCCAGCTGAACAGCTACAATCATACATAGCCGAACGCGCCCTCCACATTATGCAACGTTCGATGCAAATCACTGCATACCCGCTTCTGTCTCCTACCACGTATTTCGCTGCACGTATACTGCGTTACCGATTCACGGAGGGTGTTTGCAATGCCAGACTCCGTCTCGTAAGTGGCCAGCACAGCGCCGGAACACACTGCTGCAGTAGATAACAGTGCGGGCTCAAGTCAAAGCAAACTCCGACTCCTTCTCACACTGCAACTCTACCAATTCTAACGCATACGCATACACATCCATGCCTGCTCTCATACAAGCTGAAACGTGAAAGAACCCACTATGGCTCCGAGAAAATTTGCTCCGTGCCCGCCAGGCGCGTTACACATTCTCCAACCTGCTTCAAATGCTTCATGCTGCGCAACGCGTCGCCGCAACGCAACTCTGGTTCCTTATTATGGGCATCCATTTTCGCCAAAAGAGTAAGCGATAACAGCAGAAAAGGCCTCGTCTTAGACGCACTCACACGAACTGCATAACCCTACGATGTTCACAAGTGCAGTTCCTTCATAGTCCCCCCCCGTCTCTGAATAACAAAGTAGCTTTAGGTCGGTGAAAGCTAATACCTTTACTGCACGGAACACAAACCTAGTGCAGCCCTAAAACTAACTGCAAAACGTTTCAGCTGGCTGCACCGTCAGCCCCTGTCGAATCACGCTTCGTTGCAAGGACAGAATATTGGAGATGCTCCAGCCATCCTGGAAACATGACGTTCGGACAGATTGCGGGCCTGCTAAGTTAGTACAACGGCATATTATGTTCAATAGCTAAGGAAACGGTGCTGTGGTGTGCCGGCCTCGACCGACGACCCAGTGCCACATGCATAAATTGAACCAACCCCGAAAATACAACAGATTCGCCCATGTGTCAAAAGCAGGGGCACCAGCTTGCCCTGCAGTTTCCGCTTTCCTTGTGTTTGCTACCCCATAAATACTCGGAAAACTGCAGGGGCCGCTTCCTGTCGTGTGCAAGCCGTCACTACTGCAGCCCCCATTCAGTGAGGTCGTTAGTAATGTCAGATTCTGTCTCGCAAAAGAACATCGCAACGCCCCAACATTCCGCCGCAGCATACAGAGACAGAGCACAGTTCAGGCACGCCCAAGCGCCCACTTCTTCCTGCACGGCAACTCCCTAAATATGTACGCAAAAGCGCAAGCATCCATAGCTGCCAATCAGAATTCCCGGAACACAACAGTACGTATGCCCGTCCCCAAAAATATGTAGTTCAATTCTGAATGCGTACTTCCTGAGCAAATCGGCTTGCGATCATTACCAGCAACGGGATGCACTCGCCAAAAATCGCGGCCGTAGGCGACAGCACAGAAAGCTCAGGATGCTCACACATGCAGGTACCCCAACTCTCCACTAAGCCCTGCACGCGTTCGTATCTGCAAGTGGGTCTGACTTCAACCATAGCAGGCAAGCCAAGAGCAGCATTAATACCCTATGAAAAAACGAAGCAACATAACAACGTGTTCCGTTCGTGTCAAATCGCTTCTTACCCGACACGCAACGAGAATGGAGTCTTCAAGATGCCCTTGGAGCATCACGCGTGCGCTGACAGGGGCCCCACTCCCAGCTAGCTTCTGTCTACTACTTTTTGCTGCTGTGGAGACTTTGATGTCAACCTTCAAAAAGCATCAACGGCATATTCATGACCTATACCAACTCCCGAAACAGCACAGCTTGGCGAAGCTCACCAAACCAAAAACATTAGNCATATTCATGACCTATACCAACTCCCGAAACAGCACAGCTTGGCGAAGCTCACCAAACCAAAAACATTAGACGGAACGTCGGGATACGCTTGATTTCATTATATGCAATGGCTGCATGGCTACACGCTGACCAACACGTCGCCCGATCTTTTGGGGAAGGGCAATAATCGTTCAGATATTTCGTGTTTAAAGCGCCGTCGGCCGATGGCCCTCGCCCGACAGTGCTTTTCTCCCCAGAACAGCTATCATAATAGATACTTGTCAGTACTGCCAGGAACTAGACACAAATCGCTGTATACACGGCGAAGCCTCCTATATCTTATTGCGCTGCAGATATACTGCGTACATAGTTAAATGAAGTCGCGTGTACGTCCGACGCTGTCTGCACACCGTGCCCAACTAGATGCCGAAGTCGCTGCTGAATCATAACGGGCTCCCCTTCCTTATCACAGTGAAATTCGGCAACTTTGCAAACACGGACATATACGCAACTGCTCACATGATCCTAAGGGAGGGAAGTCAAATCCTGTTGAGGGCGTACGTTCTGCAGGAAGCGGCATGCCACCGCAATGCCAGAAAAGGGCTCGCCACATTGCGGCAGTAAACGTTCGCTGGTGAAATCCATGAACCAACGATGTTCACACATCCAAGCCCGTTTGTGCTTTGCCACGTGGTGAATACGCTGCCACTTGTTAACAGAGCTGAGCTCAACCAGTGCAAACGAATCATGCACAAGCTTTTACCGACTACAAAGCTATGCAGCTGGCCGCATGGTTCTTTCTTTTCGAATGAACTCTTGTTGAAAGGCCAACGCAGATCGGAAACGTTCGACCCATCCTTGGAAAATAGCGTGTGCGCAGAGGGAAAGCCTGCGATCCGCTTCGCTCTGTTAGGGCGCTGTGAACACTTGGCTGTGAGGGGCTGACTTTCAGCGAAAATCAGTGGCACTTCAGCAGATGGTATTTTTGCCTAACACGATACAGCTTAGCAAATATCGCCAAACCAGAAACAGCAGCCCGGAATGCGGATTTGGCCTTCTCTCGATCTACCCAGTGGCTACGCAACGACCTCCCGGTTCCACGGTTTTTAGTTAACACACCATGCGCATATACAAAATTCTTCTAGGGAGAGCCGCAGGCCGAGGCCCGCCCTCCCGTACTGCTGTTTCCCGCAGAATGACTACCATCGTATCCAATCGATCTGGTAGCCAGTACTACTACAGGGTGGACACAAGTGAGCCTATAGCCGCTACTGCCGTCTCTTACGCACCGCGTTGCAGATACACTGCGTCTCCGATTCACTGGGCTCGTTTAACCTGTAAGCCTCGGTCTCGCAAACGCATACCGCAACGACAAAGCCATCTGCCTCAGTTGATAACAATGAAAGACGCGTTCACAAAAAAGGCATGCTCTCACCCTTTTTTGCATTGGGGCAACGCATATCTGCTTGCACGCGCATACATATCATGTTTTCTTTCGTACAACCTGGGGAGCAACTGAACCTGAGCGTGCCTTGCGTGCTCCAGAGTTGCTGTAAATTCTTATTGCTGCTCCACGCAGAGCAGAACACTAGCTGCATCTCGGGTGCAGCCTTTCTGGGAAAAACAGCAACACCAGAGAAGACCTCGCCTCAGTGCTTCAGTCGGCAGGTGCAAACGTGCCTTCATATCTCCACGGTTCTCTCACATTAATGTCCCCTAGCTCATTGGCAAGCCTCTTGTACGCTCCTGTCGGCACACGAAGTTGAGCTCAACCAGGGCACCCGAACCAAGCGCGAGCTCAGTACCCACTGTAAAACTATGCAGTATGCTGCATGGTGTATTGTTGCCGAATCGCATCTTGCCAGATGGCAGTCAAAAGTCAAAATTCGAAACTCTTTACGGCGCGAGTGAACCATAGCATAAGCGCAGACCGAAGGCGTGCTACAACAAGACGTAAAGTGTAGCAAAGCAAGAAGGACCAGCCTGCACTACGGCTTTCGCTTTATTTCACTTTACCTAATGGTTCAAAAATATGCAGCGGATTCCGTGCAAACGCCATGAACATGTGCGCAATTCGTGTAAAAAGGGGCGTTGGCCGCTGCCTGCATTCCGCTACTCCGGTTGTCCACAAAGCCTCAAAGCAACTACAATCATGCACAACCGATCCGGGCGCCAATACCAGCTGACATTTAACATAAATTAGTGTTCAATCACTGTCACCTCCCACCATGTACTTCCCTGCAGACATGCTGCTTCGCTGATCCGCTTGGTTCATTAGTATTCACACATACCTGCCGCAAAGCGCAGCATCAAAAGGCCCTGCCACAAAACGTACAAAACCACTAAACGCTCAAATCGAAGCAAATTTCCACTTCTCCTCACACTTGCAATTCCACGAGTCTGAAATCTGCCCGCACGCAGATACATGTGCACGCCTGCTGGCATACAAGCTGAAACGTAACGTACCCATGCCAGCGCCGCGAGGATGAACGAGTTTACGGTACTCCCATTTTGTCCCACACCATTCTACTTGCCCATCACTGCTCACTTATGCACCTCTGGCTTCTATTATCACCATTTCCGACAAAAACAACATGCAATCGCAACGCCAGAAAATGTCTTCCCTCACTGCCGCAGTCGACGTGCGCACACGAGCTGCACAATCCCCCGATGTTCACGTTTGCAGGTCCTGTAGCTCCTTGCCAAACCCTGCAGATACGTATATAAGCAAACAACCCAAATTCTAGGAGGGCAAGCGAGCAACACTCATCGAACCAATAACAAAACAACGTAGCAGACTGCATAGTCTTTCCTTGTCGAGTCATTTCCAGTTTGACGAGCACGCAGGACCAAATTTCTTCGAGATGCAGTCGACGCATCACGTACGAGCAGATTCGAGTACATCCGGTTCGTTATCCTATGCCTTGATAGGGGGAAGCACAAAAAGACCAGCCATACCTAACACGCTAACCAATTGCATTCGCCATCCTTGCCATGTGTCGCGCTGAACAGGTGCCACCTTGGCCCGTCTCCCCAAACGTTTCTAACAGCCGAGCTTGTCTTCCAAATTCAAATACAGACGCCTCACCACCCGACTTTACACACATACAACCACACGTACTGTTACAGCCTTCCTCCCATTGCAGTGGCGGCCGGCGTTCCTTTACAAGGACGCCTGTATCTGAATGCACAGCTTCATCCGCGTGCATTCTGTGTCTTTACTGTGTTGGCAAGGCAGAATGCAAGGCGAAAAAACCCTTATGCGAATTATGTGCCCTCCATGCGCCTCGCAATAACTGCTCACGCTGCCTCCTCCAGATTCCCCAGCGCATTCACAACTTCTTAACCACGCAGCCTGCACACTTTCTGCACCGCAAAACAACCGGTCCCAATACACAAACGCACACCTATACCGTACATGTAATTAGGCCCGCACGGGATGCATGCCCGCCCGATGTGATCCGCATTGTCTGCACTTCAACACATTCTGCAGGCGGACACTCTTCGCA
>HG716981.1:0-26950 GCA_000499725.1 Eimeria brunetti
GCACGAGTGAACCAGGGATGGTGCAACCATGCCAAGACGTTCGGCAGCTGCGGCTGTCGGCGATGCGCTGCTTAGTCATGTTTCGGGGCGTTTAGACGGCAGGGTGGGGAGGTCATGTCAATCGAGAGTCTTGCTCCTGAGGTTCGTTAGATGCATAGGCTTGCGACGCCATTCGTTGCAGGGAGTGCGTTTGCCAAAGGATCAACGATGAGTGTGACACCTTAGCTGTACATGGAACATCTGACTGGTTTTAGTACGTTCTTAGCTAGGAGGTATACAGAGTAGAGGGGCATTGGGGAACGCTCCTGAGCACGCTCACGCACGCAATCATTTCGACCATATGGACGCAGAGACGCCTCGTTAATCTGCTTGCTGCACGGGAGCGCCACCGTTGTGAGGCGGCCGGCTAGGGCAGCAGCACTGTAATGCGGTTTGTGTTGCCATACTTCCTTGAATGCACAGGCTCACCATGCTCTTTTGTGCAGCCAGTACGTTTTCGCATTGCAGTATCTGCGTATAATCGTGTTTTTGATGTGCATGGGTGAGCGTGCCGCCCCTACGTAGGCCGATGCGCGTCCGTCTGAGGAGTATTTAGGCTTGTGGAAGAACGCTGTGATGGAGCACTTTTCATGCCTGCACAAATCGTTTCGATCATCTGCATGAGCTATGCCTTGCTGGTCAGTTTGCTGTAGCCTAGTCAGCGTAGCTTGCCGGTAGGGCACGAAAACGCGAGTAAACGGGGTACGATTCAGGCGTGTCGAACCATAGTGCAGTCAGTTAAGAAGTATTGTTTCATTTTTGCATTGCATTTTCTGCGTCGCCGACCAGCCAGCGGCTTCTAGCGTGTCTTTTCTCCGCTGTCAATGAACTATATGCATGGTGGAGAGCTCTATGAAGAGAAACCGGCCAGGTGTGCACAAGTGGTTCCAACCATTTGCGCTCCCGCACGCCTCGCTAGTCTGCGTGCTGCAGACTAGGCACCGACTTGTGAAGATGTTGCTAGTGCCGACGGCGGAGCCAGTCTGGTTTCCTGCGGGCAGCCCAACGGTAGCAAACGAGGGACGGTGAATCCGTTAGGAGTCACTTCGGAGCTGTGGCCAGTAGGCCACTGTACCTTCGCGCCAAGTTGCAGACAGCATAGAGGCCAGATGAACGCGGCACGGTAGAGCGGCTGCCACTGCTGCATACTGTTGCAGGTGCGGGTAGTGATGCTGTTCGCTGCAGGAAGTGCGTTTTCGCATTGCAGTATTTGCCTGCTGTGTGCGGATCAGCTTGGCGCCTCCGGAGAGACCCTTCTGCTAGGCCCTATGCCGCATATGCAAGTTGAGGAACGCTCGGTCGCAGCACCGGTTAGGCTTGGACGAATCGTTTCGGGCATATGCACATAGGCGTATCTGGTTTACCGCAACCCGCTGCTCCCTAGTGCAGCCCAGCCGCCGTCTTGTTTTTTCGCCAGTGCCGGTTACGCTATCAGCGTGGCCTCCCGGTGCGGCAGCCGAACCGGAGTGGGCAAGCGACGTTGTAACCGTGCCAACACGTGCGGCAATTGAGGCTGGTCGGTAATTTTTTCCTGGCGGCGTTTCGCGATGTTAAGAGGGTAGTGTAGACCGGCACTATACAGCGGCTTCTGCTGCTGCAGTTTCTTCGACGTGCATGCTCGCCGTGTCGTCTGGTGCAGGACGAGTAAGATGCACTTTCGCCTTGCAGATTGTTTTGCGAATTATCTGTTTGCTGTTTTGTGGTCCGCCTGCCGCGTTGCGAAAAGATTCCAGTACGTCTAATACATACTTTAAAGGCGCAGTCCCGTCCGCGGACATCAACGACGAATGAGCAGCTTACTCAATGCTGCGAAGAAACACGAATCGCGCCTCTCCACAATTGTTAGTGGCATCTACGCGTGGAGACGCCTCTGGTGCATACCAAACACCACTTCGCGAAATGGGTGAGCTTCCAGCAAAGTGCCTGCGATGTAGGTGGCGTCGCAAATGTGGCTGCCAGGAGCTGGCACCCCAGCCCGTTTGGGGAGGTCGACTATGCGGGTTAGAGAAGCACGATAGGGCGTTTGCTGCTGCCGTATATTCTTGCCGCAACTGGTTCGTCATGTTGTTTGCTGTAGAAAGTGCGTTTCGCCTTTCAGCATCTGCGCATGTCATTTATATACTGTCCACCGAATAAGCCGCCGCTTGTACGCCTTCCTTCATGCGGTACCGTAGCAGCTGTGTGCAAATGGAGGGAAGCTGCAAAGGAGCATTGGTCAGGCTAGTACCAATCGTTGGGAGTATATGCACGCAGAAGTATCTCGTTTGTCTCTCTGCTCCAGATCTCTGAATGCGTTTCAAGCGTTTTTTTCCCCTTAATACCGGCAACGCAGCCTGCGTGGGCTTCCGGTAAGGTTGCCGAACGCAAGTGCACGAGCGACCCTGGAACCGTGTCATTGCGTGCGGTAGCTAGAGCTCCTAGAGGAATGTTTTTCACTGGCGTTTCGGGACGTTACGAGGGCAGGATCGACCGGAGCGATGTACCCGCCTCTCCCGTTGCATCTCCTTCGATGCGCAGGCACTTCATGCTGTTAGCTGTCGGACGCGCATTTTCGCCCTGCAGATTGTTTTATGAATTATGCGTTCCCTGCACTTTAGTTAGCCTGCCGCCCCCGCAGGCCCCTAGGATGAGATCAATAAAGAATGAACAGCTAACAAAATCATGTGAAGAAGCACAAAGCACTCCCCACCGAAACTGTTAAGGGCATCTGCACATGGAGACGCCCCTATGCTCAGCGGAGTGCATACCAAACGCCACTTCGCGGAGATGTTGGGCTCTCAGCAAAGTACCTGCGAAGCAGCCGGTGTCACCTGTTGTGGAGGCAGCCAAACTATCATGGACAGTCGCCGCTGCAACCTTTCCAACACGTGAGCGGACCGGCGGTGCTAGCAACTTGCTCCTGAACCCTGCTCTGGGGAGCTGAACAGGGACAGGCTAGACCGCCACAGTATATAATACACCGAATGCCCACCCTATTTGTTTCAGTGTATTGTAGTGTTTTAGCAATGAAGCTCGGGTGTTCAGGTATGCAATGGTTGCACGTTCAGCACTTCCTAATGTGTACGCCACGAGCAGTTCGTGGGGTGGCTAAGTTGCTTTGGAATATTGCATCTGGCTTGACATAGGGGACAGCTAATTCACCCATGAGCTCGCCCTTCACCTGAGAAGGTTGATTTTGCTCCGGTGCAGGAAGTTCGTTTTTGATGTGTCACAATTGTTTTGCAATGTTATGCTGTGTTCCGGTCACCATGGCGTTTGCATGCATATCGTTTAATACGAATTTTAGATGTGTTTTGTTCATATAACGGTTTTAGGAAGAAGGCTTGAGTGTGGATCTTTGTCAAGTATCCAACACATTGAAAACGAAGTCCTCCTCTCATGGCGGACCGCCTTACGTGTAGAAAGACGCTGCATTTATTGGGTATTGGGTGGCAACACAGTCTGTAAGATTTCGGTTAAAAAGCGTTAAAAGCCTGGAGAGACGGCGTCACACTTTTTCGTTCGTTGTTTCGCTCATGCTTTTATTTCATGTATGTCCCGTGGGTCTTCCGTTTTCTCACGAACAACCTTTAAAGCGTAACCAACCACCGCAGTCCTTAGCAGTACGTTAAATTTGCTGTTAGGCTACCTTGTGGTCCCCTAGGCATCCACCTAGGTCAGCAGTGGCAGCTCGTTCGGATTTTTACTGGGGTTCCTTGCTTGTCTCTGGAGACGTCGCCCGGTTTGTTGTATGGGTGAAGCCTAGACTGCACTGCGATGATGACTGCTTGATGTCAAAGTGTTTTTAATGGGCATCTCCGTTCTGCTTCCGTGTAAAAAAAAAACCTTACCGCTGCAGTGCAACCTTAACAGCAAAAGGCCAGTATGCATGTAGTATGAAATAAGCATACTGAATTTCCCTTTTGGCCTTGGAGTTTTATTGGTTAGTCCACCCAACGTTCCCATGAGCTCATACGGATGGCCAATGAGGTAATGCCGGGTAGAAGCGTGTAGATGTAAGATGTATATGTATATGTTAGAATACTAACAAGTAGCTCAAGACAGCACGGATGAAAAGTATGAGGTGCTTTGCAGATGAAAACCAAGTCAGAGCGCCATTAGCAGAAGTGGGGTGCATGCTAGTGGGATACTATGATAGGAAAAACATTTACACGCGGAAAAACCATCCGGGTTCTTCATGGAAAAAATATCTCTATATGATCAAGGTGGTGAGGTAACAAAATCACACGAATGGATAAACAACAGCATCTGGTGCAGTATGCTGCGCAGCAGCACCCTTTTGTTTTCTTTTCGTGCACCACATTTCATTCGATTGCATGCTTTGTGAATTCTTTTCGCGCCTGTTTGTAACGGTGCTACGTTTGGTAGAATCTCCTCGTAAAGTATTCCAAGCTTTTGCGAAAGCACCTCTGCCGGCGTTTCCTATCCCTATTTTTATATGTGGTTCTTAGAATCCAGACCCATAGGAGACATTAACTGCTTTGCAGCAGTGAACATTTGATTGGCACGTGCGTTTCAAACCTCAGTCCTTCATGGCAGTGATACCCGCTCGCAAGGTACGTTCGTATCGGAGCAGCGGCATGTAACACAATTTACTAAGTCTTCGTAATCAGAAACGGCTGACGGATTGGGGAAGTTATTCACACGCTGGGCCAGGCCCTTCTATTTGCTCAAGCAATGTGGAGCTTTTGCTCCGGGCAATTCTATAGTTGGGTTGCTACAGCCTTAAATGCCACATGCTTCTACGGGCGAATCCATCGTAGGTCCTTTAGAACAGGAACAGGCACACAGCTTTCCGACCTCGCCCACTTCTAGGTACTATCTAACTCGAGCGTGTTTCCAAGAAACAGCACTTTGATCATGGACAATCTCCACACCTTGGAATCATCACGACCTCGTTCTTTAGGGTTTCCGATTTAAGGTTTGCGGTTTAGGGCTAGCATGTAACGTTTTTAGGGTTTTTTGGGTTTAGCGTTTAAGGCCTAGGGTTCAGGCTTTATGGGGTTGCAGTCCTTTCTATTTACATTACGTCTACGTCTGTCCCTCCTTGACAGCCTCATTGTACCTTCTAGACATTTAACATTGACTCCGTCTTCGCGCCGCTCTTAGTTCCCCCTTTCTGTGTGCTCCTCCCGCTGCTTGTCTCTTGAGCATTTACAAACTCAACGGGCCACGCGAGTGTGAGCCCCCTGTACGCAGTTGCAAAGAAACATGCGTCAGCACTGCAAGAGTGGCACTAGCCGCCCAAACAGGCGTAGAAAAGGGTTTAGCAGCAGCAACAAGCGTAGCAGGGGCAGCGGAAAAAGCGCCTGTAGCTGCACAGCCGGCAACAATACTACGGCAAACATGAACAACGGCAAGTGAAATTCTACTCATTAGCAGAAGCAGCAGTAGCAATAAAAGCAACTGCAGCAACAGCAAGAGCAGCAACAACAAGACCAACGACAGAAAGATTAACAGCAACAGAAACAGCAACGGGTTCTGCTTGTTCCTCCTTGAGGCTTCCACTCCGTCCCTGCGCTGTCCTAAAGGATAGAGGGGTAGCAGCAGAATTTGTTCAGGAAAAGCACTTGTCTGCAGTGAACTTTCTGTTGCTGCTACCAAGGGTAGTGCCGCTCTAGTGCACAAATGGTTAGGGTGGTGCTGCTGCGTTTGGCACTATGGTGCTGCTGTTACTGCGCGTTCCTTTTGCTCGTTTGACCATGCCAAATTGGTGTCCTTGCTTTGCTGTTTGTGCGCCTCATTGAATTCTTCTTTTAGACGCAACAATGCAACAGAGCCTGTTTGCGTAACTGCATCTGTAAGTGCGCTTACTTGTGCTGCCTTATGCGCACAGCTCAATGCCTGCGGCCCAATAGGGACCGTACGCAGCCACTAGCAGCAGCAGGAGCACCAAGACTGGGGCCTGCCGCAAGCCACGTTCTGGGCTCTCTGTGCACGGTTGAGCTTAACGCTTCCGCTTGGCGGTCCTGGTAGTTAACCCGGAATTATGCAGCGCGACGGCTCAAACAAACAAAGACTCGTGGCTCGCGCTTGTCCCTACAGAAACATATTTACTGCAGCACGGGCCGCAAGGAAGAGCTGCTATTACACGCAAAGGACAAATAAGACTGAGAAAGGGGCTTCGCACACTCGCAGGGGGATAAAGGTTGGCGAATCCCCTTCCCGACGTTCGCAGTTGTTGCTGAAGTGCCCGTAGGAGCAATGGCGGCAAACAGACGCTTAAGAAGCATCGGATCAAACGAGCCATGGCCGAGCTGCTATTATACCGGCCTGACGCCTCCGGGTCGAAGATTATGTTTGGAGGATAGGTTGCAGCGTTTGGAGAAGACGGTTTTGGGTTTGCGGTTTGTGTGATGCATGGCGTAAAGATTAAAGTGGTTGTCAACCCACACCCAATAGGGGCAGTAAGGTGAAGATGTAAATGAACGAGACCCTCAACTGTGCTCAAAACTGCTGACAGCGGTGGCGGCAGCTTCCTAAGCACAGGCAGCAACGGGATGGGGAGCAACAGCAGTACAATTGGCACCAGCGGTCCCTTAAGCAGCAGCATCAGCGATAAAGGCAACAGCACAAACATGGACGGAAGCAAGATAAGGAGCAGTGTAGCATCGGCAGCGGAAGCCGCAACACGTCATACACGCTAAAAGATTTCACGATGTGTTGGGTTAGTCTCGAGTGCTGTGTAAAGACTGCAAGGCTTACTAAGCGTGAAGTGAGTGGGCCACTTAGGGCCGTAATCTGGCAGCAGCACCTCGCCTCACGAACTGCTCCTGCAGGTGCGGCAGTAAGGTGCGTATGCTAGAGACGTTACTCATCATGCATCGCACCGTATTTTCACTACGTTTTTGTTGTTTTTTTTAATTGGGTGATACAATGTTGATTGGTTGTCTTAAAGCCAAGGCTTCCTTCCCTCATGTAACCGATATACTGCCGAGTGCTACTGTGGGGAGGGCAGGTTGTTTCTCGTTTCTGTCAAAATAACAATCTCTTTGGTATGTAGGGCAGGTTGTTTCTCGTTTCTGTCAAAATAACATTTTTCTGGTGTTCGTGTTAAAACAGTAAGCCTTTCGTTGTCTTATTGCTGTTGCTTGCTCTAAAACAATGTATTTTTTGCTGTCTATGCTGCAGCAATGATGTGTTTGGCATTACTGTCCCTATTGTGGCGTTCACATCGGCTTGTCTCCCCATTTTTCTGCAGCAAAGCAATGAACTGTTTGCTGTTTACACAGCAACGAAACCTAATTTCTGCCCGTAATACATCAGAAACCCGCTGGTTGTTACCATTAAAGCAGTGACATTCTTGTTTTTTACAATACGATGTTTGCAAACAATCAGTAGGTTGTTGTTTTGCTATAAACAACGAATCGGCAACTGTCTTGACACAAACAATCAGTGGTTCGTTGTTTCCATAGATTGAAACAACGACATATTGAGTGGATGAATCTGTGGTTTTCACGCCGCGTTCTTCAATTCCCTTGATTTATGTGCAGCCGCACTCCTGTATGGGCGTGCACCTGTTTTGAGTTTGTCAGCTTCAATGCTAGGGCGCTTTGGTCGAAGCCGTGGATGCCTCCTTTGCTAGCGTTGAAAAGGCGCTTTTTGCACGCCTCCTACGGGATTTACTCCTTGTACGGGGTCTCGCGAGTATAAGAACTAAACCAGACGGAAAAGATGCAGCAGGAACTCCACGGTCTATGAGAAACCCAAGGGCCTTTCTGAGGGTTGCTGCGTTTTCTATGAAATTCCATGGAAATCCATGAGGCTGAAATGCGCCCTGGTGAGACGACGGCAGGAAGCCGAAGCACCTTACCCTAAAACCTAGTAGCTTACTCGGAAGCTTAGGATCCTACATGTAACAATGGGCTCTTCTTTAATGATGAAAGCCAATATTGTCTGTAAAGGGCTCGGGTTACGGACAAACGCATGTTGCCACATGTTGGATAAGGATAGGCCACCTCAGAGCAAAGTCTTAGTTTTGTTAGTTTTAATCACCATGCGCTAACCACTGCAACATAGTTTATAATGCCTGTGCTTCATCCTGAATGTATACCGATAACCTAACTAGGTTACCTACACTAGCGCAAACCAGCACAGAAACTAGTGCGTGCACTGAGACGCTTTTGTTGAGTTCAGCGCAAAAGGCGGAGACAGTTCAGCTCCATTCATATTGTACGGATTGAACCCCCAGACATTTTTAGTTCTGGGTAAATAATTGGGATACATGGGAACTTTCAGTGGAGTATCGTTGGTCTTGCGTTATGCGTTGGCGTGAGGCCACCATTGTCAGACCCAGAACACCACGAACGTACACAATCAAAAGATTCCAAATAGCGCGTTGCACATTTCGGTTATTCAACTCGTTCTTGTCCATTCCACCTCTTTTTTCTGCTACAATCATGTATTCAAATGAGCACCTGAGGAGGCGAACGCGCACGTGCACCGACCCAGGCGACTGATCATCCTTCAATAGCTGCAGCGGCAGGTGGTGGCTTAGCCGGCACCACCGTCAGAGTCGCGGCTACTGCAGTGATATACGGCAAATATATGATCGAAACAGGAATTATTTCGGGTCTGCACTTCTGCTGCGGAAGGTCTGCAGTGGAGATGTGCAGCCTAGGCCACTGCAGAATTTTGTAGACACGCCTTGACACGTGCATGACGTGACATCATAAATTTAACATACCCCAACCTCGAAAGTACGCCAGTTTGACATGCGAAATGGGTGCGTTAAAGCTAGTTTTCCCTGCCGGAGTGGCGCTTCTGACACCGCCCACATGCGGGACGCTCCTGCTACCAGCTGAGGTGTAAACCTGAATGTTTACAGGGAAATCAGAAGGTCTCACGTCCCGCCGGATGTCTTTCTCACCGCCGCAGTTGCTGCGATGCTTGCTTCTTCAGTGCTTTAGGGCATTACAATCCAGCAAGAAAACAAGCAGCCTTGAGTAATCAGAGGCTTGCGGAAGGTTGTCCAGACTCGTGCAACGCGGGGCATAGCCAACAGAAACAAGGTGCCCATCTGATGTAGAGGTCTAGAGATGGATAGAGTAGACGCACGCGGAGTCAGTACATCGTCTTGGGCTAGAGGTTTTTAGTCGAGACTTTCAAAGAAGACACGGGAACTTGCTTATATCTGCTAACTGTGCTCAAAGGGAAATCCTCCACCTCGTATATTTTTACGCATCTATTGTACCCTCACGGATTTCGGAATCCACTGTATGAAAAGATGCTGGGGCTCGTCCTGCCTTACCCCTGCTTCCCTTGAATATATCTTGGGGCTGGTTATTCTAGCTCTGCGACAAGCCTCTGCAAGAGACAATCCGAGGTTTGTGTTCAAGAGCTTGGTGGTATTGACAGCCAGCTCATTTGTATGACGTCTGTTGCTCTGCTGATAGCGGAAATAGCGGAGACAGGGCTGCGGGCGACGGCACAATGAGCATGAAGTGTGTGAATAACCATAGACAGTGGCCCCGTAGTGTGCATGCCTGTTAGGTAAGACAAATGAGGCTGGCGCCGTAGCGGAAGCGGATATTTCTCAGTTTCGCCGTGTGTCGGAGTAGGCAAAGTTCCTACGTACGCGACTGATGTTCGTTGGATACCATCATCTAGCAAAAAAGCATCCGTTGCAGTCTGTGCACTACGCTGAACGCAAATGTAAAGGCGGCCCTTGGCCTCCATACTTTGGCTGAATCGCGTCCTTGCTACTGTCGACTATCGTTGGTCTTCCAACATGAAGCGGTACGACGAAGCCGCCTGACACGGCAGGTTGACCCTTTCGCCGTTGATTTTATGCTTTCGCATGGTTGGGTTGACGTATTCGGAGTATGTTTCTTCTGCGGATAGGAGTTAATGCAAAAGTTGGCGTGCACTTGCCAACGCACGTGTGCTAGCATACACTTTTGCAGATTGTGGGAAGGCGCCTACTGTCGCGGTGGGGAACAGCCTCCCCGCTCAACGTCTCTCTATTTCGGTCAGAGGGCATGCACTTAAGAGAAAAGAGATGCGATTTCGCTTTGCGCCGCTATGACTTTGTTAAAGTTTCAGGCTTTCTGATGGCGGGCGTCTATGTATACTTGAGCAGTTCTAGAATTTTGGGGAAGATAAGTGGGATTTCGTTTCATTTGAACCGGACATTCCTTGAACGTCTGCTGGGTCTAGTTGCTCTCCCTCCGAGTCGAGACTCCGGAAGATATAGTGTGACATTCTTGTCAAACGCTTGGTGGTATTGATGGCCAGCCCAGTTGCGTATGCAAGTTGCTCTGGGGAGAACCGAAATCGGGTAGAACGGGCAAGGGCCGGCGGCGCCATAAAGACGATAGGCGTGAGTAATCATGGCGATTGTGCGAATGAAGAGTCGGTCTGCAGCTCGATATGTGCCTGTTTGGTAGGATAAATAAGCCGGATGCAGCGGCGGTGGCGGGTGCTTCGGGTTATGCGAGGCTAGGTAGGTTGTGTTGTCTGACTTTGAAGGCGCATTTCATGTCTGCGTGACTGATGTTCGTTGGAGACCATCATCTTGCAAAAACTCATTCCTCGCACTTTGCGTACTATGCTGGTGACAGCGGGAGAGAAGGCCCTTGGCTTCTGTGTGCCGGATATTTCGCGTGCACCTTGACCATTTTCCATTATCGTTGGTCTTTTAAGGAGAAGCGGTTCGACGGCGATGCCTCATGCAGCCAGGTGGTTCTTCCTGCCATAGTATATTCGGCCTTTTGTTGCGGCAATAAAGTCGGTTTTTCAATCGACGTATACGCAGTGCATGAGGAGATGCATGCGGGACCAGCATGTGCATCGTGGGCTTATACAGTCTGTGGTGGGGCCTCCAGGCTGGCGGTGCGGCGACGTAGTTTCCGGCTGGGATCACATGCTGCGTTTATCAGAGCATACGCAGGTTGGACCACCTTGAATCACCAGATGCGTTTATAGTTGCATTAATGTTTCAGTCTGTCTGTTGGCAGGCTTGGGTGTCCCGGCGAAATGAACAAATAGGGCCTAACGGAACTGTACAAAGATCAAAACAGCTAAAATCTAGCACTAAACTGGATACATTGAAACCAGTGTGACAGAAAGAAGAAGAGCGTACTTCCCTTTCCCGAGCCTCTGCATGAACGGCCACCGTTGTGGACGGTACGTGGGCACCGCCAGTCCTTCCCTTCTTGGAGCTGCAGTGTCTCTAACAGCAGCTGTGAGAAACTTCTCTATGCTTGCCAGCAAAAGAGAGCTTGGAGCTCTGGCGATCACAGGGCTTTCGAGAGCGGACCTCTCTCTCGCCCGTGAGCAACATAGACCAGCCTTCCTCTGCGACTTGAGCCCGCAACGATAACACAATCGCAGGCAGAACTCACTTAGTGATTTGATCGTAGAGGTCCGGAATCCCCTCATACGGCGGGGTAGCAAGAATTAGGACAAATAAAGGGACAGTAGATCGTGGAGATCGTTGGGCAAAGAGCGTTCAGTCCCCCTGTACTCCTGAGTTTTCCGTATAGCATATTGTGATAAACCTCATCCTCAGATTAAGAACAACCCAGCCTGGCATTGGTTAACGGCCAGTACAGCTATTTGTCTGTGGGCCACCACCCTTGGTCCCCACGGCAACGCTCTGACGTTCCTTCCTTTCTGTTTGCATCCGGCTGTGTCTTCTGAGGTTTGTGATGTTACCGGTAGATTGTTATTCAGTAAAATAAGTTGATGCACAACTGCAAAATAGTTTCACAGCTCGTTATTCGGCAAAAATAAAGTTCTGCAGTCCCTACACACCCTGGCGCAGCGGCCCCACATGCTGGGGCTGAAGCTGGGAAGCGGACAGTCCAGCATGTGCCGCCACAGCTTATTGCATTTGCAAGGATACTCTCACTTAGGTTCCACCCCAGTGCATCCTAACGCTTTTTAACTACGAAACGCATTGAAAACTTACTTACCAAGCGTCAACCAACATGCCCTTCCACGGTAACAGATTTCTTATGAGCACACAAAGCACGGTAAACTGTGAGGTTAGCATTGTTTGCCGTGATTGTGGTGAATGTTCAATACAACAGATCTCCACCTACAGAAATGCTACCAACTCTTTTGTGCGCTGTCTTTCTTGTGCGCATCTCCTTCAGTAAGCCATTATTAGGTTCCTGCTGTTTTTAAGGCTATACAGAGGGTCCCGTGTAGGTCGGTCGCATCCTTTTGGCTCCACAGGCTCCTATGGGCGTGGCTTATCCTTCCGAAACCCTCAGACGTGGAAACCCTTCCATTTAATTAAGAATTGCTCATGCTCACCTTCTCTTCTGCTGTCCAGCGAATATTCTACTTTGTACTCGGCGTCTGAGGTTAGTGGTTCTCCCCGAACCCAGTCGCATACTTTCGGCTCCACCAACTCCTATAGGCATAATTTATGCTTCTGCAACCCTCAGAAGTGGAAAATGAACGCATGTTCATACACGCTCGTAAAGAGTACTTGTAACCTACTTCCTGTACGCTCTTAATAACTTAAAGGTGCGCCGTAAAGGGAGGCTGTAACTTATCTGTTCTTCTTGTCTACGTAAAAGGAGATGATACATAGACCTTCTCCCCTTCTTCATTTTCCTCCCGTCTTCTGTGCTTGTTTGAGTACTGTTCTTGTGCTACTTGCGCTTGCAGAAAAGTGGCTGCTGCCCTAGCAACCAGCTGCTTGAACGTCTTCGCCGTTGGAAGAGTCATTGTTACTGCGAACTCTTCCGTACGCACATTATCTGATGCTCAAACGGGATTCTGACTAACAAATATACGGTGTAGTTGTATCCTATCCCCTGCAGGAAGTAAACCCAGGCTCGCTCCTCGGCTCGAATATAACATTGCAGCAATTGCTCCAAAGTCGTATGTGCTCGCTCTGTCTGGCCGTCTGTTTGTGGATGCCAGGAACTCCACAAGGCCATCCTCACTTTGCATCTCGCACAAAACAAACCCCGCAGTTTATAAAACGAACCGCACATCTCTACTCGCAGCAGGCAGTTCATGGTAACGGGCTAACCTGTCAGCTATGAGCTCAAGTGTGTCTGCTGCTGTTGCTGTCGTACTCGTTCGCACGAAAGGCGCCATTTTGGTAATAGAATAGGCCATGGTGAAAAGATTATCATGTCCTGTGCCACCTAGCGGCAGGGGCATGATGAAATCAAATGAACCCTGATGCCATCTTCGGTTCGGAACTTGAGGAGACTGCAGAACATCTGCAGGCTTTGCAAAGTTTGCTGTGGTTGATCTGCATCGTGGGCAGGACTCCACGGACGTATTCACGTAGCAGCTCACTTGACGTCAATAGAATAAGCGAGCCAGCAAGTCGTACGTCTTTCGCGCACTGGTGCGAACTGCTGCGGGATGATCATGTGATTGATACATTACATGCTGACGACTTACTCGGTCTGTAGCAATGTGTACCCGCCAACGTCTTTGGATGCGCACCAATAACAATTTGCGGAAAAGCTTAAACTCATGCCGCTTGTCACGAGGCTGTGCCATGGAACGATGCTGATTGTGCTCCAGCACGGTTGTTAGAGGTGCTGAGAACTTGCTGCACTGCTGGAGCGCGTTGAATCACTGAGAAAAACCAGCCCTGGTCTTCTACTGCCGATTTTTTTCCGGCCTCCTGCAGAACCTTTGAATAATGTGGGCTCACCTGTAAGACTTTTCCTGCTGCGTGTACAGGGAGACAGCACCCTAGTTTTGTTGCATCGTTTGCTGCATCCGTGAGGGTCTCCGGCTCCTCCTGTTGATAGGAGGGGCAACGTGAAAGTGCACCAGCAACGACGTTGTGTGCTCCAGGGCTATACTCAAACCTCACCTGCTGAAAGTTTATAAAGAACTCAAACCAATGGGTAACTCTCTCCCGAATTGGCTTTGCTGTCTTCATCTTCGCAGTAAGCTATTGCAATGCGCTATGGTATGTATAAGCAGTAACAGGAGCTACTAGTAAGAGCTACCACCACCTCTCCAGAGCTCTGATTGAGGGAAGCAACCCTTGGTCATATATTGCAGGTCGTTGCTCTGATGGTGAAGTATTCATGCCCACGATCCCCAAGGGGTCGCTGTCTTGTTCAATTTCGCCTACCACTGCGTACCCCGTTGCATTAGTACGCAGCACCTACGCTTGTTCGAGTCGGGAGTCTGTAAGGTAGTGTAGTCAACTAATGCACGGTCCAGCGCCTTCAGTGCTGCTGTGTGCTTATCTGACCAAAGAAAGGGCACACCGTTTGTGGTTAACTGCTGTATTGACCTTGCCATATCGCCGGAAATCGGCCCCGTGAACATTCTGCAAGAGTTGCCCAAGAACTGCTTTGTCATTGCAGAATTATTCAGGCCATGATTTTCGCATGGCTAGCGCTGGTCCCACCTCCCCCTATCTATATGCCAAGGATTCTACTGACGAGTTGCCGAATTGATATTTCTTGAACTTCGGGTAAAGTTTGTGCTCCCAAAAGACCAAAAGTACCTGATCCAAGAGCATAGCGTGAAAACATTTCAGCTTTGTTGTAGACTGGAACACCATCTAGTTAAGCCACAACTCCGTCGCCAATTAGTCGTAGCAGCATGTTGTTCATTTTGCCTCGAAATATTCCTGGTGCGCCTCTTACTGCACACCGCATTACTTTGAACTCGTACTGTCCCGTACACATACCGAACGCGCTCTTGTACTGCTCGTCAGTTCCCAAATGTATCCGGTGGAATCCTCGCTCCATATCCCTTCTAGTAAATACTTTGTCTCCATGGATAATGTACAAGGTGCCCTTAATCCTGGTAGGTGCGACCCCTTCAATTTCGCCATAATATTTAGAAGTCTCTGCTCTATCTCCTTGCGATTCCTCATATGCTTATTCGGTGTTCCTCTTGCTCTGCAGGCCCCTTCATTCACTGCTGGCCTGTCTTCCGTCGGCTTGATAAAGCAAATTTCCACGTGCCCCTTGATCATCCCATCCTGCTCTTTCTCTTGAAGCGTTTTGAGCAGCTGCTGGACGGGCACTAGCTTTCCTCTATTGTTGGAGTTTTCGTGTCTCTCGGGTGCTGGGCGAACCTGTGCCACCGCGTTTCCAATTCCTGTGCGCCGCACGGTCCAGGCCATCTCTTGGTGCGCCTCGGCTGCTGCTCTGCACCTGCTCCTTTCGAGCATCACTTGCTTGTTGTCTTTTGTTGCTGTTGGTGTGGTGCTTTGACCTTAGTCTTCGGATAGGAGCCGGTGTGTATTCTTTTGCCATTTGAGGCACATCGTCCGCTCTGTGAATTCCCAGACCACCTTTCTTTTCCGCAGCTAACTGTCGCCACGTATCATCCTGTGGGGGACTTGAGCCCCTCGAAAATCGTGGTGGCTTCGAAGGCTTTCCACAGCAAACGCAAAACCCCGAACAGCATGGTGCACCACAAAGGCTTAACCAGAGCCGCCTCTAAAACCCGCATTAGGACACAACTGGGCAGTCGGCAGGGCAAGGACGGTGACCAAGCTGGGCACAGCAAATGATCTGCTGGCACCCGTTTTCGCAACGGCATCAACTGCTCTCCCTTGTATGTATGTGCGCATGTATGTGCACACGCAACAACCAGCCAAGGCCTTTTCCTCCCACTGCGGCAATGACGCATTGGGAAGTCTGGCTGTCTTTCTCCGACGTTGTCGGCCTCCACACGATTGACGATACCTGTCGACTTTCGTCTGATCGAGCACAGGAGCCGAAATATATTTATCTAAAGCCTTTAAGCGTGTGTTGCTCATAGACACAGATCTTCCTCAGCTATCCGAATAACGGGCTGCGCATCTTGCGCGTGCCTCTTCATGTGGCTGCGCCCCATGCGACCCTGTATCTATCTGCTGCTGCAGGGGCTTTTGCTTAGTCCTGCCCTTTTCTTGGGCTAGACCTCCGGCTAGTTTGGTAGACGTCAGCATCCCTTACCGCTTCGCCAGGCTGTTCTCTCCCTGGCGGACCATCCAGTGTCGCGGTGGGTTGTCCCTCAAACGGTGCCAAGCCGTTCCTGTATGCGACGACAGCGAAGCTGGGTCTCTGGCATCACCCATCAGTTACCGCATAATTGTCTCAGATGTTTTACGGGCAGGCAATCGACTGCCTCCGTCTCTGGCCGCAGTGACCGTAGACAACCGAAATCAGCTTGATTCGTGAAGAGATGGCCGAGGCTATGCTTCATTTATTGCTAGACTCCGTGCTAATTTCAAGTCTACTGACGACCAGAAACCGGTTCCGATAGCGTGTAAACCGCCATACGCCATAAACATTCCCAGCTCTGTCTCTTATACCTCTATAGTTTCACCTCATTATGCTCCCACCCCCGTTGGCAGCTTCAGCCTTCACACAGCGTACTCTTATTGCTTCCGTCTTCTTCAAATTACTGGCAATTTCTGGCGGTGTTCCCCACCACAGTAGTAGCCATATCTTCCATCAACGAATCGGGCCTTCGGATCCGCTTTACAAACCGTCCTCTTACGTTTGGGATATCTGTCCTCTTCATTTTGGAAGAGAGTTAGCCTTACAGAGAAGAAAAGCTTGACCTTAGCGCTAAGGACCAGCCTAAACAATGCCAGTCGCCCTCCTGCAACTGAGCACAACATGCAAGCCAAATCCGGCCCCCTGATGCATACACTAATGGCTTATACAGTTTGTAATGAACTCCCAGTAAAACTACAGCAACACTGCCTACCTGGATGTTTTCCGCGTACGCTGCGCGTTTGAGAGTCATATTAGTGCATACGGATGCAAGCGTTGGTTGCCCTTTATTGAGTGAGAGCTCAATAAGTTCCGCCGAAAATAAATACTGAAAAAAGCGTATTGTTTTGACTCCCAGTGAAGCTATGGAAACATTTTGTAGCAAGAGATGTTGCGACACATCCTAGAGCGTCTCGCCTCAGCCCCAGCACGTTGGGCCGTTAGGCCTAAACGAGCCGGGGAAAATAGATTTATTTCCTTACAGGAGGCAAATAGAAAGTCTTCAAGCCATTTCTTTGTTTTACTTTACTAAAAAGGAATGCGCCTTGATTTTTATGAAGCGCAGTAATAGGCTGCTTGCAGTAGGGAGACAGGGGTTGCCCATCGGCACGTTTGCGATGGGGACCTAGGGAGGTGACCTATAAAAGAGTGCCATTCGGTACTGGCTGTTATCCAGTCTAAGTTTATGAAAGTATTACCTTTGTGAAGGTGTCTTTGTCTCTTAACATGTTCGAAGCAAAACAGCAAAGATGCGGCACACGTGCGAAGAGTACCATCCCACCGCCCCCTGCCCCCGCGTCGCCACCCGATCTCCCCATTCTCACCACAAATGTAGTGAATACACTGGACTAAAGAGGGAGTGTGGGCCCCCTCATTTGCAGCTTTCCCGGCAGCTCTGGCGAAAACGCGCACCTCACTACAGAATATGAGAACACCAAAATTGCGAGTCACTAGTTACAGATAAGCACCCTTTTCCGAGTCTGCAGGGTATGCGTACTCAGGTACGCCAGACTGCAATTCCCTCTCTTTAGGCATGAGCTACTTCGCCTACATTGTGGGCTCAACTTACATCGCACACTACCGAGTACAAAGAGAGAGTTCAAGTAAATAGTTCCGGAGAATGCTATATACCTATCGCGATAGCACACGTGCGAAGAGATACCGTACCACCGCCCCCGGCCATCTTCTCCCAATCCGCTCTCCCAATTCTCACCACAAATGCAGCAACTGCAGTCTCTTCCGTGTAGGCTGCCGAAGAGCCACTGTTCCCTTTCCTTGCACCGGCACGGTGACCTTCGTGAACCGAGATGGCGTGCGTATACTTGGGATTCGCTCATGTTCTGACCACGTATATGCCTGCTAGTGTTACCTCCCCTTGCTAACAAACCGGGTAAAGATGACCCTGTGTAAGTCTCTACTGCTTGCCCATGCTAGACATATAACGGGAAGATGGTGACGGCTGACAGCCCGTCAACCTTAAACGTGGATTGCTACAGCGCTACCCGTTTTGGCACTCATCGCCACTTGTCCATGCCCGTGGTTGCTGTGAGCTGAACCCGCTGTGCTAGACCCTGCAGTTTTACTTCCGCCTCTGCCGCGCTTTCTGCCTCCATCGCTTCTATCCCTGCGATGTGTCGCGCCTCGTTTTCTTTAATCCCCGGAATTCTATTCTTCTGCTTCCAAATAGTAAACTTCAGGAACCCTCCCTCCTGCCTGTGTGCGTGTGCAACCGAAGTGCGCACCAATGGTCACGCCCAAAGCTTAGAGCACCTCACAAAATGAGTCGATCCTAGGGGCAGGCATGTGCGAAAAATACCTTACTAGGACGCAGGGTTATGTAGGAGAGGAGCTCAAAATAGGAATCTCTGAAATCTCTAATATATTAACTGCCACGAGAAGCGATGCGCCGGATGAGGCCTCGCGACGCGCACCACACCTCCCGGGGCAGCCTTTTGGAAGGTGGCACTTCCTTCTACGAAAGGCCCGCATCTTTTGTTTTTCTCAGTATAATATTCTTGTGCTAGCGTGTGGCCTGTTGTGGTCTTCTAGTTCCCACGCCTTAGCCGGCAGCCTGTACCACAGACCACGTTAGCTATCGCCGGCTGTTCGGCTCCAGCGGCTGCGGCGGCGTGAAGAGCCGAATTTTCTTCCCTTCAACTGCAAAAATCGTTCGAATTATATTTAAGCGATGTTATTTGGATCATATTGGAATCGGCATCAAACACTATACTTTGAAGGGCCGCCTGCAGTAAATCAGATACCAACGGAGGGGAACCCTACCGTGCCTGGCGTCTGCCGCACGGGTGAAGTGGAGCGACTATAGTAGAACGCTTGGAAACGGCAGGGAAGAAGAGCAACTTTCTTTTTACATCAATATGTAATGATAAACACACTCGTTTGCGCATCTTAACTGCAGCTGTCTTCAGATATGGGGTCTGCGGCGCGCCGATGGAGATAACGGTTCGACACGCGAGCACGTCCGCAATAATAGAAACCGTGCAGTCATTGTGGGAAATCATGAGAGACTCTGTGTGTGTCGGAGCGATACGAGGCCTTCCAGCAACTGCTACCGCCTACTGAAATAACAGCGTACCCGTTCGGGCGCGGAGGTTGCATCAGCAACGGTAGCAACATTGGGATTGCGGTGCTCTTACGCACAGACGGGGAGATGCCATTATATAAAAGAACCCTTTTGGGACATGGAATAATGCTGTGGATGATTGTTAAGTGCTCCACTGGCCCGTAGTACCCAGTCTGCTTTTCCCGTTAAACACATGTCTCGCGCTGTTGCGGATGATTACAGAGAAATGTTAAACTTTATAGCAAGCGCAGCGAGCCTGAAGAGCACAGAAGGATGGTATATCGCCTCTTTAGTTTCTACAATTGTTGGCTTTGGGTTAGGGCCTTTATACCATCCATAATGTGGGAAGAGGGTTAGTGATTAGCGAGAAAGACAGCCGAACTCAGCATGCGTCAGCACTATATTTCTAGCTGCGGCACGGTAAGTTCGACGGGAGGCCTCTGAAAGCTCCACTAGGGTCGAAGTACACATTAAGCAATTCTTAAAAAGCAGCTGACCCCATCTGCAGAATCGTGGATCCCTGTGAACAGCGGCCGAAGATCCTGAGGCTGGTGCGGTGAGCAGGTTTGCCGTGATGAGTTGCAGTCTGCACTCGTAAACACAGATGCAAGCCTATACAAGCCTTCTTTTGACTCATGCCATAAAACTCTGTACGATTATATAGTGCTACATTGGCCCACAGTGTCCAGCCTGCGCACAAGTAAAAGTACAGGCAAAGAAGAACAGGCGGACCAAGTTGCATCCGCCGTGAACCCTTATTTAGAACAGGAGGAGGTTAAGATATGCTCTCAGTCGTACCATCGCTCAACGTGGGAGTCGCGCGCAGATTCCGCGGCTCTTCAGAGGCTGCTATTTCAAAATGTGCGGACATCGATTCTTTGTCGTCGACGCATGCGTTCACGTGTGCCAAAGTAGCCAGACTGGAAGCACTGTTTGCGGCAGGGTGGTTGCCACCGCGAAGCATAGGCATTACTGCTGAAGCCGTAGTATAGCATGGCCTGCCGGAATCCCGCGTATGTGATTGTACGTCTGGACGGGAGGCAGGCTACTAAGCGCCAAGAAAGTTTTTGGAAACGGCCGGCAGCGTTCCTTCATGCAGCAAATGGCAACTGGTCCCTACTGCTTATGGGGCGGCTTGGAGCACTGATTGGGGCACACGCAGGGCGTCTCATCTCGCATGTGCGCCAACGTACTAAGCTCCTCCCAACTTACGCAAGCGCAGTTATGAGCTGCAGGAGTATCAAGACACCCAAGATGAGGATTTGCCGAATGCTCGTAAGAGCTGCGTATGCTGGTGTGTCTCTGGGGTCTGCGATCCAAATGGGAGCTCAGCTGCCCTTTGGAAGTCTCTCGAGACCTGTTGTTGGTGAATGTGACTCTACGGCAGGCCACAAGGGTCCTTGGACATGCTTGAGGGCCGTGATAGCGCGCTGGTCTAGCCACCATCAGAGCTCCTTCGTGTACAGGAGTCACATTTATAGGTCAGCCACGTCGTAGCCGTTTTGGTGTACCTGCTAGAGCAGCTCGCAAGCGTGCATTTTCCGTCATCACCATTATAGATTTCAGACGTGTTTTGGCCGCTGTATTCTGCCCTTCAGTGATATTCACAGAGTGTTTTTTCCACATATTGCATCACAATCATGAAGGCGAAGTGCCACATAGACAGCTTGGACGGTTTTTTGTCACAATTTTCTGCTTCTTTAGCACTTCGCGGGCGCCATTGTGACGCCGCCCTGCAACGAGTGCTCGTAGATTCAAGGACAGTCGCGACCCTCAAAGTGAAACGAAAATGAGTCGTGATCTCCCAGGCGGCAGCCGATCTCCATTGTCTGTCGCCAGCAGTCGTGGGCGCAGTCGACCGGCGTCGCGGAGTAGTTTGGTGGCAAGTCTCGCATGCAGACAAAACTGAGTGTTTTTTCCTACTGACAATTCCACTTAAGACAATTTTAGGGCATTTTTATTTGCGCACTGCCTGTCTCTTAAGCCTAAGTGAATGCTTGTCATCCAACATCCAACTGCAGACAGCCTACGGTATGTCGCCGCGAATGCAGGGGTACTGCCTACCGAGGTCAATACATCGTACATGGTAACTGGTGCACCTTTTATGGTATTTTACTAGATATGCACGGGAAAATAAATAGTGTGAAACACTGGGGTGTTGTTAAGTAGACCTGAAGAGCGACTAGCTCGAAGCAGGCGCGCCGCGAACGCAGTCTCAACGCAACGGTGCCGCCGAGACAGTGTGAAGGGACTGCCTCCTAAATACATGATTTAAGGGATAGTGTCCTACGGTTTTCCGTGTCTATATACATAAAAATACAATTATAGTAGGCGTAATACTACCTTCACCTTACGACTGTAAACTCACCAGGCTAGTTAATCTCCCCTAAATTCGGTTTTTTGACACTGCGTGTTACAGATGATCGAAGACTGTGGGGAATGCTAAGCGAGACTTTTCTTGCGTCGAGCGAAATCTTTTAGAAGCAACGGACCCTTTGAATATTTCGTTCGCCACCTTTATTTCTGTCTTCGGCAGCACATGAATGCCACTTTGCCGTAAAATTGTGGGGAACGTCTACGGTTTTTCTTTTTTCAGGGAGCAAAGTCTTTCGGAAATACTGGATCCTTAAACTGCTTTTTCCATAACTTAAATTTACTGGCTGTTAAAAATGAGGGGATTCTTACTCTATTTGTCCCTATTTCTTTTCTCCAGTGTTGTCCCCAGCGGGGCAGATGCTGCGGTCGCGTTCGGCTCCTTGGGGCGAGTTGCTGCACAGCCTTCCTTCTATAACTCGGGGCCTTCAAATCTACTTCTTGAGATGAATACCAATCGAGACGAGGCCCTGGGTTATTCGCATTGGAGCGCAAGGCGTGCCCGGCGGCAGCCGATCATCGCCGTTTTCAATGTTTTGCTTATAGTTTCGGCTATCGCCTTCCTTGTCCTCCAGTGCTATGGAGCTTTAAGCGCCAGGAGAGAACATACTGGCGTTTCACGCAGACTTGCAGAGGGAGGCGCTTCAGAGGATAGTTGCTCAGTAAGTGATTGGGCATTGAGTCTCGTTTCAGAGGGCGACAGTCAAGTGGAATACTCTCGCTCTTCGTTGATAAATGCTGCGACGCTTCAACTACCACCCTTAAAAGCAATTGAAGCCCTCGTTTCAAGTGTTATCGCATGGATGATCTTGGCGACTGGGGCGAGAACAATGCCCTGCAGCGATGTCTGCTATGGGTGACTCCTTGTGCAGCGTGTTTATTATTTTTCCCGCTTCGCTAGCACAGTTCTGGGGGTTCTTCGGTTCCTGAGTGGATCCAGGGACAATGGCTAGGGCTTGCGCTCCGTATGGGCACTTGCAGTTTACTGATGTGCAAGAATGGCTGTGTCCTTGCGGTGGTTCAGTGATATTTCGAGTGTTCAGACGGGTATTGCTCGCCCGGCTTTTGCAAAGAGGTTTGGTCGTGGCGTGTATCTCTAGTGTTTGGTTTCGTATTTCAAGCCGCAGGCGCAACACGCATGATGGCTCCGCTTACCTGGCGTTTTCAGGCTTCCGTTTTCAAGGCTGCTTTCCACTAGGCCACAACGCTTCAAATCGGCCTTTGCTCTCTTGATGGGGGCGCACACTATGCAAGGCCATGGGCTATACTGTTGTTTTGTCTTAGGAGCCGCACGTATCCTCGACAGACCTTGGCGAGTTTAGGAAGTGCGTGCTGCAGCCGTGGTGTAGTGTTTATAGGGGGAGGCATTGTGCTGGCTTGTGGTACGACGAGTGCGCAAGTAGGCGAGGAGAGAGTTGAACTGATACAAGTTTTGTGTAGATTTTCCCACCGAGGGTGGTTCCATCGATGTGCCAATGCGAATTGCATGGATGCTGAGTGTGTCGTTCGAAATCATGTTGGTGGGACGGGCAGCTTTGTCCCTGTGGATGTGTCGGGCCTATGCTAGAAGCGAAAGTGTAGCCGAACGAGTGGGATGGCTTTATCGCCTTCCGCAAGTGGCCGGCGCAGGTGTGGCATTGCTTGGTGCTTGCAACAGGGGCAGCGGAAGGGCAGCATACGGGAAAAGCTTTCCACATTGACCAAACGAGCATACTATTAACAGCTGCGCTTTGCGGGATGAGACGGAGTGCCCTGGCAGCATACCGATTCTGTGGGCTCATCAAGGGTGAATATATTGTTTTGGTGGCGTGTGTATGCTGCAGGGTTGCAATGTGCCATCTCCATATAGCGTGCTGAGATGTATGTTTTTTGTGCGCTCGCAGTGCAGCTGTACGATAGTGACTGAGGTCTGCAGTTGCTGTGCCGCTTCGTCCTTGGAGAGAGGGGTGGAGAAAACGTACGCCAGTTAGATCTCTGTGGGTCAGTCACCATGTGACTGGCTGTAATCTTGGGCCCGTAGTGGCCTTTAAATATATCTGCATTTCCAGGATTCCCAGTGTGATATTTGGTGGCCTTCAGGAAGTGCGCACTGAAGATGGAGTTAAAAGGAGAGCACGGATAAGGTAGCAACAAAGTAGTAAATTGTCCCGTCTTATGATGCCCGAGTTCACAGCGAGCACAAAAATCAATTTGTATCGTTGCTTTCCACAGTTTGGCGGCTCTCTGAAAGCGCATGCGCGTTTTTGTTTTGTGGCTGAAGCCGAAACCTGTAGACCGGCGATCGAGTAGCACTTCAGCAAATAGGTCTTGTGCTTGCGAAATGCGGGGGCTGTATATGGAGACCATGGGGAAAATGTGTTCTGCATCGCATGTTGATGAATGCTTGCTTCCGAGCATTAACGGGAGGCGGTTGACAACTAGGCCCCCCCGAACGTTGGGTCATAGTACCTGTTGATTAAGGTGTCCAGAAAGTGCTGCTGAAGTATGCAGTCTAGCTTAAGGTGAATTTTAGCCGTGCAAAGATAGCTTCGGATGCGATGCGGTCACATCGAGGGTTGACGAAGGCCGCTTTGAAGGAACGCGTCGTAGTGGGAAGCAGTCTTGTACCCACCGGTGCAAACACAACAGGATGTATGATATGGGGCTGCTGCGAACAAGGGGTCAGGGGGTGTGGAGCGTGAAAGCAGCAGATTCGTTTTTAAGGAGCCGTGGAGAACTGGCGTCGAACCTTGAGGTTGTCTGGAGTTATCACAACATGCGCACGGCTGCGGTAGAGTAATTGCTATTTCATTGGGCGGATAGGTACCCAGACGTAACTTGTTGAGCGAGATGGTCGGTATGCAACTGGGTGTTTTACGGAGGTATCCGAAGTCCTCGTCCAACTAGTCACTCAGCCGTCCCGTTTGCCGATCCTTTTATTGCTTGTGTGACTGTGTAGTGGGGTATGATGGGTGTAAAGGGATAGGTGATGCTCTGAATGTTCCACACGGAGCAGTTTGGCAACGCATTGGCCGCCTCGCCAAAATGCATGCGCAATTGTCAGTACGGCTTAACGGTGGCATGGGCCCCCTGAGCCACTGGTTTTTAGCAAAGCCAGGAGGCGTTTAAGTTTGTTTTGCTTCTTCAGGTGTCCTTGTTGGGTTTTGGTGCAGGGGCAAATATATGGAGTAAGTACATAGCTAGACATTAGAAATGGTCGATGGGTGCAGGAGGTGCGTTACGCTGGGCCAGCAATTGGTCGTTGGCGATGTGTAGTCCCACGGCTGAGGCAACATATACATTTACGCAAGCTGGTGTAACTGGATTGAGTGATTGACTCAGCTGCACATGAGTGTACACAGGGCTATGTGATGGGGATGACTAGACCTGCATCTTTACCAAGTATTTGATGCGGGCGGCGTGTATTGCTGTGGTTGGCGTGCCGGTACGCACGGTGAGTGTGCCCCCCACGTCCAGAAGGCTACAGGCGTACGCCGCAGTAACGACTGGTGTTAGCACCACTTTGAGAATCACGTGGTAGGTTGCATCACTCGTGCGCTTTCTGTGGAGGCGTCCCTGCTGTCTCGCGTAGTGTTGGGAGAAACACCTTATTGCGGTGTGGAGACATGAGGTCACAGCCAACGGAGCCAACTGCAGGAGTGTGCTAGGCAAACGTGAACTTCGCTCGATGGCCTTGCACAGGGGGTGACATCTGCTAGATTGCTTGCTGAACGTTTGGGTCGCGCACTTGCAGATTTGATCCCTAGTGCGCCTTTCCGGTGAGTGACACTTGGTATGAGCGGCCTAGCCGCTGGCCTATACTACTGCGCAGGGTGCTGGCCGATGTGTATGCATTGGTTGTGTGCGTGTAATGATGCTGTCTGTAGGGTGGGTTTAGTGAGGACCAAAAGGTGGCTGTTGCTTGCAGAAAGTGGGCAGAGGTTGGCAATGTGCCGATAACTGAGCAAACGTTACTAGCGTTTAGTGGGTTGGTGGGTATCCATTCGTTGGATAGTTCTGGTGCGTGCTGTCGACGCACATGAGATAAGGCATACTACATGAGTGCGGAGACCTAGCTGCTACATGGATTGAACTATACCTAGTTGATATTGTGGACGTGTTTGGGTTCTGGCGGCCATTCATGTTATCAGTTTGTGTTTGCGTAGCGAGTCTCGAGCTTGGAAACGCTAGTAACGTTTGCTCAGTTGTCGGCGAGGTGCATTTAGTGTGAGCGGCCTAGGGGCTGGCCTGTACTATTGTGCAGCGTGCTGGCGGACTTGTGTGCACCAATTGTGTGCGTGTGATGCTGCTGTCTGTAGGCTGGGTCTAGTGAGGACCAAAAGGTGGTTGTTGCGTGCAGAAAGTGTGCTGAATTTGGCAATGCGTGCCGCGTGTCGATGGGCATGCAGTCGTTGGATGGTTGTGGTGCGCGCTGTAGACACACATACGATAACGCATACTACATGAATGCGGAGACCTAGGTGCTGCATGAGTTGATATATATACGCAGTTGATATTGTGGACGAGTTTGGGATCTGGCGGCGATGCGCGACTTCAATTTGTGTTTGCGTAGCGCGTTTCGAGCTTGGAAACGGTGGTAGCTTGTGTGCTGTCGTCAGCGAGTGGCATTTGGTGTGAGCGGCCGAGCCGCTGGCCTGTACTATTGTGCAGCGTGCTGGCGGATGTGTCTTTATGAGTTGTGTGCATGTGATACTGCTGTCTGTAGGCCGGGTTTAGTGAAGACCAAAGGGTGGTTGTTGCGTGCAGAAAGTGGGTTGAGGTTGGCAATGCGTGCCGCACGTTGATGGGCATGCATTCGTTGGATGGTTGTGGTGTGTGCTTTCGACGTATATACGATAACGCATACTACATGAGTGCGGAGACCTAGGTGCTGCATGGGTTGAACTATACGTAGTTGATATTGTGGACGAGTTTGGGTTCTGGAGGCCATTTGTGATCTCAATTTGTGTTTGCGTAGCGAGTGTCGAACCTGGAAACGGTTGTAAGGTGTGTTCAGTGGTCGGCAAGTGACAGTTGGTGTGACCGGCCTAGCGGCTGCTATTGTGCAGCGTGCTGGCGGATGTGTGTGGTTTAATTATGCGCGTGTGATGCTGCTGTCTGTAGGCTGTGTTTAGCGAGGACCAAAATGTGGTTGTTGCGTGCAGAAAGTGGGTTGAGGTTGGAAATGCGTGCCGCATGTTGATGGGCATGCATTCGTTGGATGGTTGTGGTGTGTATTGTCGACGCATATACGATAACTCATACTACATGAGTGGGGAGACCTAGGTGGTGCACGGGTTGATTGTACGTAGTTTATATTGTGGACACATTCGGGATCTGGCGGCCATTTGTGATTTCGGTTTGTGTTTGCGTAGCGCGTTTCGAGCTTGGAAACGGTAGTAGCGTGTGTGAGGAAGGGCGGCGCGTAGTGGTCAAGGTTGCGCCGCATTGTCAGGACGCCAGATAATTGTTGGCCTATTGCGATGTGTGTAGGCGAATGAGCAGCTGCGTGTAATACGCGTTGCTGCCGGTTGTC
>HG717062.1:0-26453 GCA_000499725.1 Eimeria brunetti
GTAGGAATAATTATGTACTTTGCTTGATTCCCCAGGTGAACTGATGTGGCTGGTGTCTGCGCGCCCTACTGGCGGATGCGTAACTGCGTTTAAGTACGAGAAATGTTTCCAGGAAAAGAACTCGCTAATTCTTTATCGTTGGTCCGATGACCCGTCAGTGTAATCATGCGGCGGCCGTGAACACTCCTCCCACACCTATTCCAGGTTCTCGCACTATGATACGTTCGATATTTGGCTACTCCTGAAGGGATTCGTCATGCCTCCCCGTCTTCCAGTAGAGTGATCCAATAACATCTGCATGAGCTGTGTCTCAATATGTGATATTTTGAAGCCTCTCTGGATCGCCGTGTGCAGATAATTGGGTACGTCTCCTCACATGAGGCCTGTGCCCTTTCCGGCACAAACGGATCTGCAGAGGAACTATAAGAGGGGTACGCAGCGCCGTGCGAGGGGCAAGCTTGCCACCATGAGGCTACCGGCACAGGACATGCTCATGCTGCTACCACACATATTTATGGGGGGTTACACAATTGTAATCACGCGGCGGGCTCCAGATCGTTTTACGGAATCCCTGGACTGGCCAGTGATAGCGCTGGCTGGCATGTAAGATATCTTGGTCAACAACGGACAGAGTTGTCGGTTTACCCGTTAATGCATTGCGCTTGTAAGATGGTAAGACTAGTGGCATCCGCGCTTATTGCATGTCACAGCTGGTCGGTGTTAATAGGCAACGACAGTGATGGTAGGCTTGAGGGGGGCGTGGCCAACAGGAGGAAACAGATTTGAACTACGTTCCGTGACTGCATGTGAGGTCGAGAGTATGGGGTACTGTTGCATGGCGGCTGGACTGAGCACCTGCTGGTGCGTTGAGAGGTAAAGCGTATCACGTAACCAGGTTGTCTAAGCGACAAGTAGGTGGCGCCTATTGCGAGCAATTTTTCGCAGACTGCGGCTGTAAAGCACGTGGCATCGGTAGACCATTGAGATGTCCATAAAATGCGACTTATGCAGTATGTGTAAGGTACGTACCCGTGGTGTATGGATAATTATGTACTTTGCTTGATTCCCCAGGTGGAGTGCTGTGGCTGGTGTCTGCGCGCCCTACTAGCGGATGCGTAGGAGTGTTTAAATACGAGAGACGTGTCCAGGAAAAGAACTCGCTAATTTTGGATCGTTGATGCGTTAGCCCGTGCGTCCACTCTTCGGGCGGGCGTGAACATACCTCCCACACTTATGCTCGGTTTCCGCACTGCATAGTTGATATTTTCGGTATTTGGCTGTGAGTCATCATATTCGGCATGACCTTTTGGCATCTCGCTGAGTGCTCCAATCACATCTGCATTAGCTGTATGTCAATTTGTGATATCTCTGCCTCTCGGGAAAACCAGGCAGAGATAGTTGGGTGCGTTTCCCGACATGGGACATGCGCTTTTGCCGGCGCAAGAAGGGGACGTAGCGCCATGCGAGGGGCAGTTTCGCCACCATGCGGGTACCTGCACAGAAAGTGCGCATGCTGCTACCACACAGCTATAGGGAGGTGCGCGCCAGTAATCAGGTGACTGACTGGCTTGGTAGTGTTAGCAACGCAACCCATGTGCTTTTTAGACGAGTAGGTTTGCTGGGTATACTGGATGTTTTGCACAGTTCGAGGGTGGCAATGCAATAAGGCCTATTTGCGTCAAAGCACACAATTGCGAGGTTAATCGTACACATGATGATCCGACAGACCTCTGCCACTGTTGAACACTATGCCGGTTGAATATTACCTAGCGGATATTATGGGTTACCTGCAGTATCGTCGGCTCGAGCTTGTTGGGGCTCGTGCTTGACACTGAATTTGTATTGATCTCGTGCACACATGTCGGTACCACGATGCCACTATATATTGCCCTATAACGACCGCTCGCGTTTCGGCCCGTATGCGCATAGTGCGGTCTGACGTCTGTCAGGGTGCTCGAAAAGCTGCAGACATCATGGTGAGAAGCGATTGGAGGACAGGCAGAGGTCACCTATATGGTCCAAGTCGTTGCCCTGCGTGCAGGCTACTCTGCCTCCAATGTGAAAGCGATATTGATATGCAATGAGAACATACGGGCTTGTAGAATATACTGTGCACATCAGGAAAAGAGAGGATTAATTCTCTTTTGGCAGGACACTTCTGTTGTATTGTTAAGGGTGATAGTTTGGGAGACCTTATTCTGCGCTTCTCCGGCGAGGCCTGTCCCTGCCAACTGCCGCAAGGATTGCTTACCGCACTAGCTGAGTAGTGCAATATTGGGTATGAATTTTGAATGGGGGCTCTGCAAGACCGGGATGAAGGGATGCGAGGGGCGGGCGGCAGTGGGACTCGTAGACATGTGGTACGTAGACCGTTTCACATGGTCGCTGTGCTGAGGTTGATCATGAATTTTGGTTCTTTAGCAAATTCTTTTTTCAAGTACATCATTCCCATTTGATCGATTCGCATACTCCATTTTAAAGGTTTCGTAGGGCATACAGGTAAAAGCCATGGCCGCACAGATGGCCGCACTGTGTTCTGCGCGTGCAATCAGCTTCTCGCATGTTACTAGCATTTCGCGTGTCACCAGCATTCGAGCAAGCAGAGAATCTTCGTCAATACCTAGCGGACACAGCTGCGTTGTGCTGACGCCGGCAATCAGAGTATTTACATCAATTGGACTGCCGCGTTTGGCCACGTCTAGTCGCAGGCGTGGATAAATTTGTGCATGCTCGCAGAATCGTACAGGTGCAGTGTTAAGAATGTGAAAGCAGCATTTATTCTTTATTCCGTAGCGGAGTGCTCCGGCCCTACGACTTGCGTCTGCGAGACTGCCGAGCGTTCCGCTGGCTCCCAGTGAGCTAGGTAAGCTAGTATACCTGCAGCTCAGTGCATGGTAGGAGACAGCAACCATTGATATATGCCAAACCCTAAGCAGCATTGACCGCCCGCGTGCTTGTGCAGGGCGCTAGTTGCTTTGCGGCCGGTGGGGATAGCGAAGGGAAGGCACGGGGAAACACCGCGGTGCAGGCAGCGCTAGGCTAGAAGTACGCAATATTGTGTATCTGCAAAATAAAGGAGCCTGTTTTACACCAGGTGAAAATACATTCGGTGAATGCCTGAGTCACTGCAGTTCGACCTTGTCATGTGGCGAAGTGTTGACAGCATTGCAACGGACTTGGTCGAGGCTAGAGGGAAGCAGGCGCTTGGTACGCGCTTACGCGTGTTTTCCCGGATGCCGTGTACATTGCAGATACTGATTCAGATACTGATTGGTCTTCTGACACGGTGGGATTAGACGAGGACGTTTCATGCAGTCGCCTTTACCACTTTGCACATGGTATTAATTTTGGTTTCGGCTGGTTCGCCCTGATTGCGGTTATATGAATACTCAGTATTTTTCGGCGAAATAACAGACCTCCACGTGTGCTTAAGCCGTTGATGTGAGCGCGTCTACTAATAAGGCGTGGAGAAGCCTTCAACGCCACCAACTGCTGTGTTATTCCAGACTGTATGCACATAACGAACTGCCAGGGTTGCGGAGATGCGATCTGCTTAGGAGCCCGAGCAGTTTGCCACTCCAACCAAGTTAATCATCTGGGGGCGGGCATGGGCAGCGCTACTTTTCAGTTAGTATGAGGGCCGGCACGGTTGTGTATGTAAATGCACGTAGCTCCGTGGCTTTGCAATGTGAGGAGAACCATGAGCTTGCTTTGCTTCAGTTGTCCGGTTCTTTGGCTTCAACTGAGTTGGGGTGTTTCAATGCGTGTCATGCATCTACGAGGCAGACGCTTGCAATTGCAGCTGATGCCAGCGACTTGCCGAGGCAGTGGATCTGCAACGCAATACGTGTTAGCGTCTCGGTGTTGACTATGCACCTACAAGGCAATATCTGACATTGTTAACGTTCTTCCCGGAACGTTCAGGACGCCAGACGTTGCCGTGTAGCAAAGCCATTAAAATGAGCAACTGCGCTATTCTTTGCATCAAAGAATACGTAGTATAGACGGAGAGCTCGATCACTTATGATGGCGTAAATGGTGGCAGCTGTTTCGCGAAGGGTAGAAGTGGAGAATGGCTCGCCGCAGCAGGGATCCCGACCAACGCGCATTGTTTAACCCTAAATGACGTTTGCGGGGAAGCAAGAACCCGTAGCTCACTGATTAGATACTGTGTGAAACGCGATTCGTATTGTAATGGGGGGCATCTTATTTGGGAAGATTAGTTGTACTGTTTTATGTCGAGGGGTATGTGCAACTGATGAATGTGTCACCCACATCCGTTCAAGCTGGATATTTGGATATTTCATGGCAAAGGGTGGAAGCACTTCAACATATAAAGGGTTTTTGGGTCTGCACGCGTGTCCTGCCTTTTGAGCATCTTGAATATATTCAGTTGTTGTTCGCCTCCCAATAAGAAACGATTCGAGAAGGATGCCTATCGGGTAAGCAACGCCGCTTAGCAGTTAGCACTACGCTTGGGCTTGGTTTGCTTGTCCTGCTTAAATTTATCTCCCTCTTCCCGAAAATTCGTGCACGCAATATTTGACTGCGAACTAGCGGACTTGCATGCATAGGCATCGTGGGGCTATTCAGTTTGGTGCTTACGTCTATAAGCGCAGTGTGGCGGAGCTTTCTGTGACGTTAAAATCGCATACTCGCCTGCCCAGGAAGTGTGCACTTACAAGCAAATGATATGGTCGATGCTCTTATGGGCACTGTTACGTTTCCAACTGTGGTGGCAAGCATGCACGTGTATTTGTATGCGTCCCGGCCTGTGGAGAGCGATTGTCAGAAGCCTTATAAGCTCGTCGTGCCATAACCGTGGCCTTTTTAAGTTCGTGCTGGTAGGGAGTGGTGGTATACGCGATATGCAGCTGGGTGATAGTCTGGTTTTACAAACGCTGAGGGTGATTTGGTAAGAGACAGGATTACTTCCAAGACAACACGTGGTAGAAGGTACCAGCATATGCCTTGTCTTTAATGTCTAGTACCACTGGTTACAAGCCCGGCTATGTATGACGGTAGGTATTTTGCACGAAAGTAAAGAAAACGAGGAGCAGGATAAGCCCCTCGCGCTCCCAAAACGAGCCGTATGAATTCGCCTGCAGGATCCCGTAGCCCATTATGCCAAACAAAATCCTGGGCTAGCAGCGCACGCGAATGCTCCTGACTACGTTCGACTAGTTAGGCTGCTTTGTGTCCGGAGTGGGTGCAACGGATGCAAGCGCCACAGTTTCTCTCTTATTAACGATATCTCGCTACAATGTGCTGATTGCAACCCGATGTAGGAAGCAGAGCGGGAATGAAGGTAGGCACTCGGTCTGCACTCACGTGATATCTACCGAATGTCTTCAACATTTTTGATTATTGCTCTGTTTCAAAGAAAAACAAATCGAGCAGAACGCCTCACAGGTCCAACCAGTTCGTTCTGCGAATTGCTATTAGGCTTGGGCGCCCTCCTTTTGCCCCCGCTGAAGTGAGCACCGTTTGCCGATAGAAGTACACGCTCTCCTTGGCTACGATTCAGCGGGCGTCCACGTGTGAGAATTGTGTGTGTTTATGCACTTCGTGTACCTGTGCCTACGGGGCCGGTGTAGCTACACCTCTGGCATTGCGATTGCGAGCTCTCTTGGCCAGGGAGTATGGGGCAGCTTAGCTGCCAAAGTCGTGGAGATGCAGGGCGATAAGCACTTCTGGTAGTGTGTAGCAAATCCTAAAGCACTCGACGCAAGTCTGCCTTTTGTGCGCGGTAACGGGTACTGTTACGACTCAGGCTGTATGCGAGCAGTCATGCATTGATATATGGGTGCGTGCAGGGCTGTGAACACGTAGGACTACTGTTTGCTCCGGCGGCGTTCTTTACTGATTCCTGCAGGGGACGAGCATTTTGGCACGCGCTGTGCGATCTTAGGACGAAGGTGAATGTGTCACTTATTTTCAATGAAGCTCAGAATCTCACAGCATGTTGGTGATAGCGCTGAAGCATAGTAGGTCGAGGCGAACGAAAATCTGGGACTGCATGCATGTGCTGCCTTCTGATTCTCGTGTGCCTCCCAACAACAAGCGCTTCGAAAAGGACTTCCTATCCAGCCAACTGAGTAGTTTTGCCGTTGGTACCAAGGTTGGGCTCCGTCTACTTGTTCTGCCTGTCTGCGTCTGCGTATAGATGTTCAAACAGGCTTTTACTGGATGCTGCAGGACTCGCTTTTGTGAGCATCGCAGAAGAATATAGCTTATGTGCTCGCCACTACAGGCGTAATGTGGCGACGCTGTCCTTGCATTGTGAGTGCGCTCTTTCTTGACCAGAAAGTATGCACATGACTAGCGGCCAGATATAAGGAAATCTCCGGTGGCATCTCGAGCAGTGTGTACCTACTCTGAAGCAGATGGAGCAAGATTATCTCCTTTGGCAGTTATGGATAGTGATACATTTCAGGCTGTATGATGCATGAACGCGCATGCGAATGCGTGCAGGTCTGCGGGCCCGCAATGTGAGCAACAGCAGAACCGCATTTTGCTTGAAACGCGTTCTGTTTTGATTAGCACGAGAAAAACCTGTCTCGATGGTCTAGGGGCGTTTGCGAGGCAGAGGCTGATATTACAAAACTGTATCAATTAACTGAGTGAGTAGTACCTGTGCAACGGCTACCGCAATAGCAAAGGGTGCGTCGCGGCAGAACGCGCGACCGACACGAATTGTGTAGACCCAGGTGGCGCTGGTCCAACGGTACACGAAACCCGTTGGTCGTCTTCTAGCCACTGCGTTAAAAAAGCGGAAAGGTAACCCGCAGTGCAGACGGGCCTTTTTGGCTTGGCGAGATTAGTTAAGATGTTGAATGCGCGCAGTTTATGCAACCAATGAGGGTGTCACTCAGCTTCATCCAGCCTCAGCATTTCCTGCGGACGTGTCGATTGTAATGAAACATAGTAGGCAGAGAAGAACAGCGAGCTAGTTCTGGGTCTGCACGCAGGTGATGTTTTCCCAACGGCGTAAACGTTATTGATATTAGTTCCTCTGCAAACACTGAGAGATTTTACGGCGATGCCTTATGCCTCCAGCTGCACCATGTTGCTGTTGGCAGTAGGCTTGGACTTGGTTCGCTGGTACTGGTTGAAAGTATGCCCGTTGGCTTATAGGAGTTCATGCGGTATGCAAAGGCTAGCCAGACAAATTGCATCTTTGAAAAGCGTGGGGCTGTCCAATCAGCGCTAGTGAACGAGGCGCGGCGAAGCCTTTCTCGTGCCCAATGACGAGCTGTTTTGCCCAGGCGGTATGCGCACAATTGGCTGCTGAAATTAGGACGATGCAAACTATTGGGACTTCAAAATGTTTGTAGCGTGTCAAAGGCACCAGAAGCAAGTCTATGCCCTGGATGTGGTCACGTGTACCGCTATCTTTCAGCTTGTATGGGAGCAGACATGAAGTCGTTTATGGATGCGCGCGGACGTGTGGAGTTTGAGTGCGGGGAAATGCAGGAAGTGTTTTTGGTTAAACCATGCCATTCTGCATTTGTGAGACATAGTCTGGCATTGCAAACGATGTTGGTGAATCAATTTAGCAACATGTGTTCAGCGAGATCCGTGGGGAAAAGAGCAGCGATTGCGAGGTTATTTTTGCCACACGATTAGTAGGAGTGCATATAGCCCGGTTATACATTATGGAAGCTGCTCAGCGGAGGGCGCGAATAGTGGATGAGGGGAAGCAGCGAAGGGCCCGCCCGAGACATGTTGTGTAAATTCGCGTGTTGCTTGCACAGTAGAAAGCCGACGCTGCAGCTAACTGTATAGCAATTAAGTGCCACAAATTATGTGCAATCGCATGTGCCCCTTGCGTTGGAGAAAGGTATTTGATCGCGGCAACGTGTTCGTAGGACTCCAGCATAACAGGTGGAGGCAGAACGGAGAGGAGGTCCCCGGAGTGGTCTAAACAGCCAGGGAAAGCTGTGCAAATTTGCATGGCGCAAGCGGAGCGCCAGTTGTGTTGTGTAGCAATTGGGTAGCGAAGCAAAAGGAGCCACCCGTAGTGCCGGTGGGAGGCTTTGGCTTGACGAGACTGCTTGAGCGGTTATCAATTTGGGCGAGGTGCGCTGCACGCATGTGTCACATTCGTTCTAGCACACCATACCACGGCAATGCCTTCGTGTTCGTAGCCCTGCAGCTTAACGAGCAGGTGCAAATGGGGAGAAGGCCCCCATTGTGGACCGACGTTGCCTCTTTTGGACCCCATGAACACGTCTCATCATTGCCATTTCCCGAAAAATATCAATGAAGCTAGCGGCGTCGTTTTGCAGTTGGGGTCAAGCTTCTGCCTGGTCACCTAGCCCTGATTAAAATCACTCCTACCTGCTGGTAAAAGTCGGTAGGCTCTGCATGTGTAAGTATCGTGGGATGTGCAATTCTTGTTGTGGATATGTCAGCGCTGTGTGGAAAAGCGTCCGTAACGATTTCGTGCTGTTGCGGCCAGGGAGTATGCACTTATAGGCATGTTCGTCTTTTAGCCACCTGTGTGAAATACCGTTACGTTACATATTTGCAGGTTGCCGGGTGGCAGCCATGGGTGTGCGTCTGCATGGCTACACAAGCATGGAGTTGCCGTGTAAGAAACGGAAGCTCCCTTCGTTTAAAGCATGCTGATTTCTACTTTCTACTGGAGCTGGGTGTTTCGGCAAGCAGTATGCCCTTCCAAGGGAGAATCTGGCATTGCAGATAGTGCCAGTGAGTCGTTGAAAGGGGCCCTCTGTTTACAGCACAATATGCGGCAAGGGAATTCAACGACTGCGCGGTGATTCATGTCAAACGTGCAGTGGAAGCAACAGTCTACCATATTATATTTCATCCTATTAGGGCTGGAAGGAAACGCGAAGGGAACACGGACAGAGAGGCCAACACGATTTGCTTAAATTCTTATTGCGCTTACACAAAATAATGCCAAGCCGACAGCCCGTTATGTAGCCATTGGGATAATAGCAAAACAACTGCATATCGTAGTGCAGACGAATATTTCTGTCTTGGCGATATCACGTGAGCCGTTTTGTTTTTGGAGTATGCGGACGTTATAGCCATGCCCCTGATATTCTCTGGAGCTAGCCATATCTCAGTAGATTGTTTGTTGCAAACTTCCACCAAATTCCGAGACGAAGGTGATCGAGCGCATCTTCGTCCAAAAGGGCGCGCCATCTTGTTCGTTTTTGTCATTTCCAACGTACGTTGGCCTTCCAAGTAGAACTAATCCAACGAAGACTCCCTACGCAGCCAGCGACAGCGTTTTGCGCTTATTTTTAGGCATGTATTTGGCTTTCGCGCCATGGTTAATATCCGATGCGTCGGCCGGTAAAGTCTCCACAGCATTGAGCATAGAGGAGGAGAGCTGCATGCGTTAACGCATGTAATGCGTGTGGGTTCATCTATGGCGGCAGCGCGATAAAGCCTTCTCTGGGGTCACAGACACCCACTGTTTTGTCCAGAGAGTGTGCACATAACCAGCTGGCACAGCCATGAAGATGCGAGCCGTCAAGCAAAGTAGGACAGTTTGTAGCAAGCGTGTGACATTGGAAGCAATGCTGGAAGCTGTTGTGGGCAATGTTCTTTGTAGGTTGTAAGACAACAGGGGAGCGTGCGCAGGCGTGTATCTGCAGCTTCGCGGTGTTGTGTTGTGGGGATAGTCGGGGGCTCTCCTTGCTGTGTGAGAAGCACAAGGAGCCCTTCTGGCTTCTATTGGGTTATTATTCGGCTTCTTCTGTAACTTGGCGCTTTGGAAAGCGGCTCGCCTTCGCAAAAAAAACTATAGCGCCCCACCCAACATCACTAACACGGTGGAGCGGAGTGTGTGCAGTGCATCATGTACTTGGTGGAAGCAACGAACGTATGGCAATATGTGCCGAGCATTTGGCATGGCTGGGGATCGACCAGGTATTTATAATAGCATGTGTTCTGCGCAGTAGAAAGGAGTAGCGAAGGGCTCGCCCCCGGCTAACACCACTGTCAGCAGGAGTTGCATAAATATGCATAGCTCTTGCGCGAAAGGAACCATGTGTTCCGCGCCCGCGCGCGGAAAAACATAGCTCCTTTCGATGCGATTATTACACGCATTGAGAACCCAATGTGCAGACAGGGTGGTACCGCTGCTCTGGCGAGATCCCCCAAGCTGGGGTGCGTTCGCAGTAGCTGCGACTAATGAATGCGTGGCTGGTTTTTGCTTAATTTCGGACCTTCGTACCAGACTATTCGTAGCACTCTAACACAGTAGACAGGGGCGAGGGACAGGCAGGTCCACAATCTGCAGAAGCATGTCTTGCGAATGCCTTGAACAACCTCCATTCCCGTTGGCCCCCTAAGAAGAAATCATTCAGCCGGCACGCCCCATGCAGGGGGCAGCATCGTCTCGCATCTGCTTTTAAGCTCGGGTTTGGAATGTTTGCATTTGTTGGAATTAACTTTGTTTGGCGATAGGAGTTTATGCAGTATTTGGAGAGTGCTGGAGGACTTGCTTGCTTGAGCAGCGTGGGTTTTTTTAGAACAGCCTATGTGCTTCGGTCTACCGTCACGGTGTCGCGGAGTCTGCTATCGCCTTACGACCAAGCACTATTCTGCTCAGGCCGTACGGACTTAGAAGCAAATGTACCTGATTGGTGTTGGTACTGATACTGCTACGTTTTAGGCGATTTAGTGGCAGGTGTGGATGTGTGCACACACTGGCGCAGACGTGTGCATTTGCAGCTGTGGACGTGGAAGCTTGTTTTGGTTTCGCCGCGCTTGGTTTTGCGGTTAATTGGGACGGGATGCTTTGATACGCGAAATGACCTTGCTAGGCAGAGTCTAATTGTAAATAAGGCCAGTGAACTGGCGTGGGAGTTTATGCGCAGCGCACAACGCAATACGTGGTAGGAGAAAGCAGCGACTAGGCGGTAGTAGTCGTTACACCCTTACTCAGCTTGGCGATCAGCCAAGCCATATATGATGGTAGGTATTCTACGGAAGGGCCCCGACTGACGACGTGCCCAACACGCCTTGTGTGAATCCACGTGGCGCTTGCAGAAAAAAAAAAGCAAAGCGCGGAGCCCATTGTACAGTCAATAGATAACATAAAAAGGGATTGGCGATGCACGATGATATTTCTTTCTTAGGTGGGATTAGGTTAGTTGTTTTGCCTTCGGCGTGGGCACAACCTATATTGTTGTAGCTGGTATTTCTTTCATGCTTACAGTAGCGCGGCAAGGTCTTGGCAGCACCTACCCACGGTCATGGGTGGTCCAAGAAAAAAATGAATACATATCTTTTTCGCCAGACGTTCGCTTTGCAACGAGGAGAAGACAGCCAAGGCAGCAGAACAAGGCGCACGGCTTGGGCTTTTTTCTGCTGCCGTGGTTAAGGAGACATGGCTGTTCGTGCTCCAATAAAGCAGCACATACTATCTTGTGGTCTTGTGGGAGGTTAAGGGACCGTCATGCATGAGCAACGTGAGGAAATGCCGACTGAGCTGCTCGCATCTAAGGGCGGTGTATATCAAAGGTGTCTTTGGCGCTACCCCCCTGCCCTATTTTTCTAGAGGGTATGTGCACAATCAGCAGGCACAGGCGTAGTAGTGATGCGGTGCACTTAGCGGTTAGAACCGTTTGCAGCGTGAGGCCGGCGAAGCAACATTATTTTGTTGGCGCGGTTACGACTAATCGTTCCCCTCAGCTTGTATGAAAGCTGGTTTGGATGTGTTTGCGCATGCGTGCCAGGCTCATTCTTCCGCAGTTGACAATACCCTGAGGCATGGTTTGCTTGCATCTGTTGAAATCATCTTCGTCCAACAATATAATTACACGCAGTATCTGGCGGCGAGCTGGAGGACCGGCATGTTTGAGCATAGTGCACGTGCAGTATGTGGAAGGCCTATTTGATGCAATTATCAAGCGCAACTTGTGCAGGAGGTATGCACTAAGGGGCAGACTCATCTGCGTTGCGCGCGTATGGGAACTGTTGTGTTTCAGGCTGTTTGTTGGTAGACATCAACGTATATCTGCAGGCATGCAAGCTCAGTTGTGTTGCTAAGTGAGACGTGCTAGTTTGTTTGGTTCTACCCGTGTTTTTCTGTTCCTTTTACGGAATCTGGGGAGTCCGATAGAACGCATGTGTTTGCATAGCAAAGTTTGACATTACTAGGGATGGACGTGAACTGTTGGGGCCGTATACGCGCAGTGCAACATGTGGTAGGCAAGAGCAGCTGCTACCCAGTGTTTTGTGTCAAGTACAGAAGGGTGGATGATACGTCTCGCTGTGTATGATGGCACCTGCCCTGCGGGAAACGGGAGTAACAAGCCGCAGGCCACGGCTGACGGCGTGAGCATTACAGTCGTCAACCCGATGGCGCCTAAATAGGAGGCTGAACCCCCACCTCATTGCGCAACTACTGGGTAACTCAAAAAAAGAGGGAACTCGTATCGTGAGAGTGTGTTTCTGTTTTGGCCATTATATTAAACGCGTTTTGTGGTCTGAGCATGTGCAATCTATGAAGACCTAGCAATATCTCGGCAAGGTGTCCTTAGCACACTTCCATTAACATGACACTGCGTCCCTCAGTTCGCGTGCGTAATATGTCCTTTTCGTTTTCATTTAACAGGAGTCGATTCGAGAGCGACCCCGGATGCAGCCAGAGTTTGCCTATTGATTTAGTCTGATGCTTGGTTCGCTTGCATTGACTTCCGTCAGCCTCATTGGCCGATATAGGTAAACGCCGTATATCAGCAAAAGTACTGGGGAATCTGCATGTGCCTGCACAGCGGAGCACTGCAATATGTGAGCACGTCGGCCGGTGCAGAACGCTCCCCGATAGTTACGATCTCATGTTAGTTGCATGCTCCTTCTCACAGAAAGTACGCACGTGATACTCTGCCAGTGTTGCAAATATTCAGAGCCGTCGATGCATTGTGCAACAGGAGTGAAGCCGGAAACGAAAATTTGTTTGCTTAGCATGGTAAGGGGAATTTCCGCGGTCTAGGGTCTGTCATGGTAGGCATGGGTGTAGCATGGATGCATATGTAAGTGCATGCACATTTGTGAAGGTGCACTGCGAAAAGCAGCAGATTATTTTGCTTAATCCCTGCTCTTGTATTAGCAGCCTAATAGTTCCTTTGTTATGCAGTGGAGTATTCTTTCGATACGGAGCATCTCTGCGCGAGACAGAGTCTGACATCGCAAAATATGCCAGACCAGCGACTACTCGCAGATTCGTGTTGAACGCCTTATAGGATTGGCAGTATGCCAGGCTCTGGCTTAGTGCAAATTCTAAAAGGCATCCAGCACCTTTTTGATGGCAGTTGCTCTGCGGAGGACGGGAATAGCGAGATGACGTTTGCACAAACGAATGCGCAATGTGAACCGGGACAAACGTGAATGAGTCCCTGAATGGGCATGCGTGCCACGTTTCGTGAACATCGTGAACATTTTCGATGCTTGCTGGCCTTTAAGTAAGAAGGGGTTCGACAAGAACGGACAATTCAGCCTGCTCCACAGTTTCGCATTTGGTATTGGTCTTGACGTAGTTGAAGTCGTTATTCTCTGTTAAGAAAATTATATGCAGTATTATGCGGCTAGCAAGTGGACCTGCATGTGTGAGCGTCGTGGAGGTGTGTATGTGGTGCGCGCGAGTCTACGGAAATAGTGGGGAAATGGCCTCTCTGTCGTAACGATCCCTTACTGTTTCGCCCAGGGAGTGTGCACATGATAAGTTGCCTTAGTTGAGATTGAAAGGCGCTCGGAAACTAGGACAGTTTTGTAGCAAGCCGGGCGCACCCGAGGCTAGTCGATCTTGTGCGCATGGCTACATCTCGTAGTAGGAGAGGGAGTTTGTTTGGCCTCAACATTCCCTTTTCTCGGTATGTACTGGGGCCGGGCGCTTCGACACGCGACGTGCCCTTGCGAGACAGAATCTGATGTCACAAGGGACATCGGTAGATCGATGGGGCAATGCATTTGCAATGCAATGCATGGTAGGACGAAACACCGTCTACGCCCTTATTTGTGCCAAGCGTTCATTCAGATTATCAGTAAGTCCAGTTACGCACGATGGTAGGTGTTGTTCGAAAGGCAGGAATAGCAGACGGCGTGTCGCGGGGGATTGCGCGGTCCAAGACGGAATCTGCAGACCCGCATAGCAAGCTTGAGGGAAAGGACGAAGGATCGGCAGCTATGTGTGTACCTGCTGAGTCACAGTAAAAGGGGGACCCTGGAGTGTAGGCGGAAGCATGTATTGTAAGCACCCGCGAACGCTACAGGCTCCCCCGTTTTGGTCTTTCTCAATATATAAAAAAGGAGCTGCGAGTTTTTATTGGGCAAGATTAGTCCATTTGTTTTTCGTATGGAGTAGGAAAAGCTGATGAGCCTGTCTCTTTATTTTTTCGCGTTTGGTACCTCACAGGCAGGGGGTGGTATTACTCCAGAGTAGTGACAACGGGCGGGCGCGGACGATACCTTAGTTCTGCCCCCTCCATTTTCAGCTCCCCCAGGCTCAGCAACAGGGCGATTCACCATACGAATGCTCGATGCAGTTATATTCCTTGTTTCCAAGCCAGCTTGTGCTTTTCTTTTCTCTTAAATCGTCAAGTAACTACGGCTCTCGCTAGCCACAGAAACGGACGACGGGTCAACCACTACAGCTCAACGATGGTCGACGATATCGTGTGGCACCAGACGATGCGGGGAGTCCAAAGTATCAAGTCTGGGTGTCGTGTGTGTGCCGTGCCAAGATTCATCTCGGTTTGGCAGTAGACGTGTACGCAGTATTTGGCGGCGAGTTAGAGGCCATGCATACGTGAACAGCATGGTTTATTCAGTTCCTATGCACGCATATACGGATGTGCTGTGGGAAGCGCTTGTCTAGATTGACTATCATCGGCGGTTTTGCACAGGAAGTATGAGCTACAGATTTGCATCGGTAGTGTTGCATTTTAGGCTGTTTAGTGGCAGCCATGGACGTTTTTGTGCATGCGTTCAGATTTATATAACAGTTCTGTGGCAGCTTGTTTTGATTTGGGCTAGTCTCTCATGCTGACTGCGGGGCCATGATTCGGTACGCGGTATTCGTTGGCGAGGCATAATCTGACAGTAGAACAGGCGGTTGTGAATTGGTGCACTGTCCGTGCGACAGGAAGATCAGTTAGAGGAAGCAGAGACTAATAACGAGAGGTTGTGTCAAAGGCTGTAGGATTGACCCCAATACCGTTCATGTATGTCGGCAGACGCTCTACGGATGAAGGATGACAAGAATCAGGCAGCGGCGGAGGACGCGGCGAACAAGAACCGTGTGTACGCGAATGAAGTTCACAGAAAAGAGCGTGGAACGTGTCTTCTATTGCATAGCTAACGAGTAGCAGCAAAAGCGGTGGAACGTGTATTTTCGGCTGGATATGTGAAAGTGTTTTACGGCATACATAGTTGCAGAGCGTTTCTACAGTGCCCCTTAGTGGATATACATTGTGCGTCCTCTTCGGCTCGGGTATGGTTGTGCCTGGCTGCTGTTTTAACGAAAAGCGATCCAAAATATGCAGCAAGTTAAGTCGTTTCGCAGTTGGTCCAATTCTGGGCTTGTCTCGCGCCCCCTGCTCAAAATAAGTTCCGTCCGCCGCTAGGGGGTCACCTTATATTTGAAAGAGAGCTATGGAATCAGCACGTGTAAGCTCCATGCGGTTGTGCGTAGTGCATGCCCATATCTAAGGGTTCGGTGTGAAGTCACTATTGCGCGCTGGCATGGTCAGGAAGTATGCAGTTAGAAGCGAGCTCGTGTAGTCGGGGCGCCTAAGAACACATTTACGTTCCGGGCTGTCTGCGGGCATGTATGCATAGGTCTGTAGGTGGGAGGAGGTGTGCAAAGTTATTGTGTTACGAAAAAGTGGTGGTAGCTTGGTTTGCTGTATACCTGCTCGGTCTTGGTATCCACTGAAGCGGAGTGTTTCGTTGCGTGATCTGTATGATAGAGGCTGCCATTATAGACCATGCTGCCGATTGTGTACGTCAATAGTATACTATAGCGCACTACGCGTAGGGAGCAGCTGATATCACACAACTACTTGTGTCGAACCTCGAGAAATATTGACAGTCATCATTCTCATCTATGATGGCAGCTGTTCTGCGAGTGAATGGAATGGCGAAATGCGGGCAGCGAGCAATTACGCGGACGACACGAATGCAGTTAGAGTAATTGCGCTTGTATACAGAAACTCTGGAGCCATAGCTGGTCTTGTAGTTGTTGGGTAAAACAAGAGAAAAGGCGTCCCGTAGTGCAGGCGGGAGATTCCGTTTTCACTAGATTGGTTGCGCGGTTTTGTGGTCTGGGCGGATGCGACATATAAATAATAGGGAACCTGCATATGTGAATTTTGCGTCTAAATCTAAGGGTACGGTATTGCAAAACCTCCTCTGAGATTCCGATCGTACGCCTGTTTTTGCAGGAAGTACATACATATCAGAGCCAGAGTTGTAGAGGTGGGCTATGCCATTAGCAACTAGAAATCTTGTAGCAACGGTGAAGACCGCCCAGCAAATGCACTTTTTTGTGGGCTTTATTGCGCTTCAGATTGTATGCGAGCAAGCGTTGATGTGTATGTGCATGCGTGCAGATCTTTGGAGATGCACTGTCAGTTGGAGCCAGAGGTCTTTTGCTTAAGCTGTGCTTCTCTATTTCCACATTAACGGGGCGTTTGGGTGCGCGACATCACATAACAAACTTTAACATGGCAAACGGCGAAAGTGGGATGGTGAAGCAGTACATAAACAGTACCACCCGCGTTGGGGTTGAGCAGCGGCGCACGGTCACTGGTTGCAAAGTTTTAGTTTGTTTGACGATAGGTATGACTGCACCTGCTCTGCAAAGCACAGGAATACCAAAAGGTGAGCACCTGCCGACGACACAACGAACAGGAACTGTGTAAATTCACACGTTGTTCGCTCAAAGACACGCACAGCCCGTCGTTCCTTGTTTAGCCCTTGGGTACAACGAGAGCAAGAGGAATCGACTGTGGCTGGTATTCCTACTTTGGTTTTGTTAGTTTTCCTCTGCTGTGTGCGGAACAATATGCACCTACTAAACGTGTTCCTTGATTTCGTTTGGGAATATAACAGGAAGGTGTTGGTTGCATTTCAGCAAACAATGCACAGGCGGACGCCAAGCAGGTCGTTGAGCAGCACATATTGCTTCTCCCAAAACACAAACATCACCTACTGCAGCATCTTTCCCAACAAGAGGCTCGAGAAGGACGTTACATGTGGGCAACGGCAAAAAAATACACTTTGTATTTGGCATGAAACGTGTGCCGAGTTTCTACACCCTGCTTGAATTCACCTCCACGTGCTGCTACGAGCAGAAGGAGTGTTCAATGGCGAGCCACATGACCTGCATCTGTAAACATTGTGTTCCTAAAGTCTGTATGCTCACGCCCACAGGCGCGATGAGGAGAAACATTATCCAGCGTAGCAGTCGTGCGCTGTTTGGCCCACAAGGTTTGCACCTACGAGCAAACTCATCTGCGCTGTTATGGGTGTGCTTATGCTTTAGGCTGTCTGGCGGAAAGCATCAATTTGTGTGCGCGTGGTTGCAGATTCGTGGAGTTTCAGTGCGAAGAGAACGAAAGCTAGTCCCGCTTCGTGCCTGTCTTGTTTTCGGCTTCTAGGTTGGCGGGCTGTTTCACTACTCGATATGCACAGAAGGAGTTGTCGAGATAGAGTCTGACGCTACAAACGATGCCTGTGAACTCGAGTCAGTTTATGCGCAGCGCAGTTCGCGTTATGTGGAGGCGGCGACAACGCAGTTAGTTGCTTCAGGAATTTAGTCGCGCTGGGGAACAGCCGAGTTGCGCACGACGGTGGTTCTGCGGGCGACGGGAATTGCGAAAGGCGCTCTGCGGCCTACACTGCGGCCAATACGAACTGTGTTAATCGTAGTGGTGGTTGTAGCTGATTGTGCAGCTAGTGACTGACGCAAAACTGCGGGCTTGTTGTGCACACGTGCGGTTCTCGTTGGGCTATACTAGTGAAGCTGTTCGTCTTTGCACCAGGTACAACGTGCGATTGTGTTGTTGATATTGTTCCAGACTAGCGACCTTCAGACAGAGACTTATCAGCGTTTTTCAAAGTAATTAAACGCAAAGGGAGTAATGCGCACTTTCGTGCACGTTCGTGGTATATCTTCGTTGTCTTGAACATTCTCTATTATGGTTTGCATACCAGCAAGAAGAAGTTCGACGCACGCCCTCCACAGCTTGTTGCATCGCTTTTGCATCTTTTATCAAGAGTATACTTACTTTGAGTCCCTTAATTGAAGTTGGCGTCATCTGTCAGTACGAGCATTCGCAGTATCTGGCAGAGTACTATGTGACCAGCAACGCTGTGGATCATGTGGTTCCGCAGCTTATGTGGGTTCTTTCCACGCCTGCAGTGCAGAGGTGCCTTGTGTCCGTTGACGATTGTGCTCTGCTTTGTTCAGAAAGTATGCATCTATAAACACTGGCATGCATATTTGTGAGATTAGAGTTTGAGAAGTGAGAGCCCCTCTTGACTTACTCGTTTTTGCAGCATCAGGGTATTCGAATAGGCGATATGCGTTTGCGAGCCGGATTCGGACATTACAAACGATATTAGTGCATCGGCGAGGGTGTTTATCTCCAGCACAAAGCAGGGTGGGAGATAACAGCGGCAGTGCGCCGGGCTGCACCAACCGACCGATAGCATTGGTCCTATGTTGACCGCTTCAATAGCATTGATGAGCCAGTCTGCCTGTGACGGAGGTTGTTTCGCAGAAAACCGGAATAACGAGCGGCGGGGAAAGGGCGACATGATAGCAAACGCGAGTTGTATACGTACGCACGGCGCTTGCACAGAATGTGTGAAGCATGCAGCCCATTAGGTAGCTATCGGGTGGCACAGCGGAGTGAGAAGCCCGAGTGCAGACATGCCTCCCTTGTTCGGCGAGACTGCTTAGGGTGCTCTGTGTTTGAACTAAAAAAAACTACTGAATACGTCAGTGAATTTTGCTCGAGCTCGGCAATTCATGCCAGCGAGCTAACCGCACTTTAACGTAGAAGGCAGAGGCAAGCGAAGAACAGGCGCTAGACTCATACGCAGGTGTAGTCCCCTGAACACGTCAAATACTCTCGTTTGTCATTGGGCTTCCCGCAAGAGGCAATTCAGCAGGGACATCCCATGCAGCCACCTGCGCGTTTTTGAAATCGGCGTGAAGCGGTTCATGGGGTACCTTGCGCTGGTCGTAATTGTTTCCGTTCGCCGACAGGAGTATGTGCAGGATTTGGGGGGGAACGTGCGGGCCTGCATACGCGATCATCGTAGGGCTACGCACTGTGTGTGTGTGCGCACTTACTGGTGCGGTATGGCAAATCCTTCTCTGTTGCCAGAATTACACACTTTTTTCCAGGACGTATGCTGCCAGCTGTGTCATCTTTTTGTCGACATCAAGTATCTGCTTGATTTGCTTGTCCTTGTTGAAATCACCTTTGCCTGTGGACGTAGGTACATGCAGTATTTGGTGGGAGAGCTTCGGGGCTTTCATGTGCACGTACCGTCGGCGTACACAGTTTGTCTCTTCACCTGTGCTGGCGCGATGAGGCGAGGCCTCTTTCCGCGTTGCGATTGCGCGCCGGTTTGTCTTGCACGTAACCAGGTACCTGCGCTGGAGACGGACAAAGCTTCCAGCATCAAGGAAACTCTGTACCAACTGTGAAGCAACCAAAACTAAATCGTCTTCTGGGGGCAGTTGTGGGCATCACGTCGCAGGCTGTCATGTGGCATCTGTATATGTGTCTGCGCACGTGTGCAGCCTTGCGAAGCTGCAGTCTGAAAAACACTGGGGATGCGTTTTGCTCCACCGATGCTCTACTTAAGCTTCTACTGGGTAGGGCGATTTGGGTGAGCGATCTGCATTTGCGCGACGGAATCCGTCACTTCAAATGATATCACCCAGCGAGTGAGGCATTATATACGCAGCGCAGTATGTAGTTGCAACAACCATCCACTACGCGGCGGTTTTGGCGAGAAGCCAAGCCACCACTGATAATCGTTGTTTGGCGGTGAGCGGAAATAGCGGTAGATAGGTTGCGGCTGGGGAGGCTGCCAACATGAAATGCTCAAATCTGCATTGCGTTTCCACAACAAATGGTATACCCGTAGTGCACATGGGTGGTTCTTGTTGGTCTATATTACTTCTGGTGTTTTGTGCTCGAAGTGTGTGCAGTTCGCTGCGTCGCTCTTATTCACTCGGCCTAGCCATCACGCAGCAAAGTGTTCGTAAAACCTTCCCGTCATCATAGGCGAACTTCATACAGGTCGCCTTTGCTCACGTGCGTGATAAACCGTCCTTGCCCTGGTATTCCCGGCTCTCCTTAATTTTCCAAGAAGAACCTATTCGACAAGGATAACTCCCAAACGATCAGACGCATTGTTTAGTAGCGGCTATAAAGCCCGTTATTGGTTTACTAGCACTGGCTAAGGTACACTGGCTAACGTCCCCCCCTGCAAATGATAGGATATGACTTTCCCGACATATGGTAAGCCGCTAGCGAAACTAGGTTTGTGAGCATCGAGCTGTTGTGTGGCTTGTGTGCGCGCGTCTACGGCCGCGGCGGGACGAAACCTTTGCATGGCATTACTACCTCGCTCTATGTCTTCCAGGAAGTGCGCCCAGCACAAGCTGACAAGGCTGGGGAGATGCCAGGCGTTAAATCGTGGGCACAACTAGCAGCAGGGCTTAAGCAGGCGAAGGGCACAGTACTCTTGGGCAAGACTATGGGTGCTGGTAAATATCACGCTGTATGAGAGAAGGCATGAATCCATATCTTTACAGATGCAGCTTTGTGGAGTTACAGTGTGAGAAGTGGGCGATAGCTTTGCTTCTACAGCATTATGCTTTGGTGTGTGCTGAAGAGGGTATTTCAACGGGCGAAATTCGTTTGCGAGACAGAGTTCGATACTAGGGACAACGTCGGTTAATTGGTTAAGCAGAATACGTGCATCGTAATGCATGCTGAAAGGGGCGATAGAGCGCGATAATCGCCGTCCTGTTTTGTATGCTTGTAGCTGTCTTGTGTAGGGCGACAATAGCAAACTCTTGGGAGTGGTCGACAGCTCAGCTAACACTGGTTATGTGAATCTCTCTCGCGGGGCTTATTAAATGGGGTGGAATGTTGCGGATCCTGTGTATTGTTTTGTAGGCAGGGGGTTGCACAAATGAAACGAGGAGCAAGTAGTTCAGGCCGGTGCATCTCGTTCGGCAACATTCAGCATTTTGTGGATTCGGAGTAGCTGCAGTTCAATAATGCGTTGCGGTCATTCTTCCGAGCTAGCCGTAGCACAACTGCAGGATATCCGCAACACCTTTCCAAAATCATCACGTGCAAGCGTGAAACCGCCCACCTCAGTCCACGTTAGTGCTAAATTTTCTTCATCTTGAACATTCCAATATCTTCCCACAAGAAACCATCCGAAGAGGTTTTCGTATGCAATCAGTTACATCTTCCTGCAGTTGGTATTATACTCGCCGTTAGTTTGATTGCTTACAACCAGCTTCGCCTGCTGATGTACAGAGTATTTGCGGGAGAGACGGGAAATCTGGGAGCACCGTGAGGTCATGCAGTTTGCGTGCTTGCCTCTACGGGCTCGATGCGGCAAAGCATTTTTTCTGGAGTTGAGGTCGGCCGCTGATATGGGCAGAGAGTATGCACATAGTTATCTGCCAGAGTTGCTGACTTGTTAAACGTTCAGCAACTGAAAAATTTTGTAGTATGCCTGAAGGGCACTCCAGCAATGAGCAATACAACCAGTTATGGGTACGTGTATGGCTCTGGCTACCTGATGTTTTTCCATGGAAGCCCGTTTTATGGAGTTACAGCGGAGGAAACGAAGGTGACTCGCTTTACCTCAGACGTGCTGTGCTTTGGCATCTACTTAGGCGGGTTCTTCCACGCACTTTGTTTACACGCCTCTACGGGCCGGTATGATGATATTGCCATCGGCCGCTGATTTGCCTGCTCGCTTTACTTGATGCGTGCTAATCACAGGCAACTACTTTTAGGGTTGTTTCGATGCGCATTCTCCGTTTGCAAAGCAGTCTAACACTACAAGTTTTCCCGGCGAATCAGTGAGACAGTGTATGTGCAGCGGCATGAGTAGCGGGAAAAAACCGGCGACAGCGACGTGATTTGTGCTAAACGTTGTGTACCACTGGCTATCAGTCATGCTATACATGGTGGTAGCATTTCTGCGAATGACACGAATAGCGTCCTGCCCGTTCGCAAATTCGTGGCGTCGGCCGAATCCAACACGAATTGTGCAAGTCCGCACAACGCTTGAAAAAAGGAATCCGGACCCAGTAGATACGTGCAGCTACTCTCTAGTGGGAGCACGAGGAATTCGTAGTGCCTGTGGGTGTTTCTTGTTCCGCAGTGTCAGTTAGGCTGTCGTGTGTTCGGAATATGTGCATTGCGCGGTTATTAAAATGATATCCTTCCAGACTAGCCATTTCGCGACAGAATATGCGTAGCATTCTTTCTAGAATAATAGACGCGAAGGTGATACAGAGCCCTGTGGATCAACAAAATTCCATGACTCCTAAAACGTGCAAAAAGGTGCGCCTGGCTACGTAAGGCGTTCTTGTGAAATTGCTGCCCTTTGGAAGCTGTAGGAGTGTGGGCAGTGCTGGGCGGGGAAATAGGGGACCTTCATGCGTGTCATAGCTAGCCGAATTTGGCGCTGCTAAGGCTAGCGATTATCTTCGAGAGAGCTGCGGTGGCATCAGGCTGTCCTTTTACAAGAGACACGCTTTCAAATATCCTGTTCGCTCAGGGTAACGCGGGTGATATATCCAGATCGCATGGCGAAAAGGATGCAACTGCCGAACACACGAAGCTTTCCTGCTTTAGCGCGCATCACTATCTATATACTGCTAATGCCTTGCGTTTGAATAATGGTCAAATGACAGCCAATAAAGCACAGTGCTGCGTCGGCTAGCCTGCTGCCGGAAGCGGTTTGGCGTTTAGGTTAGACGAAACAATGATTTATTTTACGGTAGAGATCCACCCAGAGGGGTTCGGTAGCTCTGGAGTGTCGCAAAAGTGCCAACCACACCCTCTCCGCTGTGTCGCGCTTTGTTTTGCTTAGGCATTAAGCAGACAATAAAAAGGAGGCGTTCCGGAAAATTGAACCGTTCTGCAACTAGAACAATTTGCAACGAGTCCGAAGCAGGCGGACCAAAGTTAGCCCCTCAACACGCTTTTGTGTGCCGTTACGTTTCAGCGTGTATGGGTGCAGGCATGGGTTGCGCGCAGCCTTATAAGTTGCAGTGCGGGGAAACTGAGGGGCGCGTTTCGCTCCAGGCTTGCGCAGGTTTGGTATCTGCCTCTGTAGAAGGCTTCCGCGGCGCGACAATCTGCGATCCCGTGACTTAGGGGGATATTGCAAATGTCCTGAGTGGATTGGTTAGGCAGTATATGTGCGCCGCAGTCCTTGGTAGGAGGCGACAGCACGGATAACGCTGTGATTCGCGTCTAACGCCTAGTAGCACTGACGGACAGCCCGGTTATGTATGATTGTAGTTTGTCATCGAACGACGCGTACAGCAAAGGTCTGGCCGCGTGTCGCACAACGGCCAGCACCGATTGTGTGAATCCCCGCGGCGCGCGCATAGACGAATAAAGACATTTTGGTACAGGCCGATGCTTCTGACTTGGCGAGATGATCCAAGCTGTTTTTTGTGTGGAGCAGTATACGCAAATAATGAGTGTACCAGTGTGGTCTTCGTTCGACCTAGCCATATCGCGGCAGGGTCTCCGTAACCGCTTGCCATCATCATTAGAGGGAAGGGCGATACAAGGCACCTTTTCGAATGCGCATTCTACATTTTGTAGGTTTTGGACATTTCCGAGTGTCGCTAGCCTTTCAACAAGAAGCAACAAGGGCACCTCACGCAGCCAGATGCACCGACCTGGATTTGGTATTGATTTCCCCCCGGCATAGCCCGCACGGATTTAAAGAACCTCACAGCGTATATTGCTGTACAGAATATAAAACAGAGAGCTAGAGGACCTGCTCGTGTGATATATATACAGTTGGAGTGCGTCTACAGACACTGTGTGGCGAAGCTTCCTCTGGCTGTGCAAGCACGAGTTCTTTCCCCAGGCAGTATGCGCACATTTCGAACAGAAAGGCATGCCTGTGCTGGCTGGAGAAGCAACCGGCCTCAACCGCCCCTCGAAGATGCGGATGAGCTGGTGCGAGAGGGCTTTATGGCACTTCACGTTGGATACGATTCGGGCGGCGCATAACGCCGTACGTATTTACACCGACGGGCAAACCCACCTTACCGCAACAGCAACTATAAACTTACTAGGTTGTTGAAATGCGCATTGTTGGGGAGGATTGCAACTTCAGGTGGGATACTGATTTGCCTAATGCGCCACACAATTGCTGAAACGAATATGCAAAGGCGATTCCATGGTGCGTGGCGGCTGCGTGCAAGCAATGCCCGCTATAATCCCTGTAGAAAATGAGGGCTTAGCGGCTGTTTAGGTGATTAGGCTGGCTCTGTGCATATCCAGACACTGCTGGAAAGACGGTAGTGGAGGATGGAGAGACAGAGCAAGCTCTTTTTGCCCGCGTGATCGTGAGGAGAGCACCATTATTCCAGGAGGTGAATACGACTTCTCTAGATACGAAACAATCTTAGGGTCTGTGGGAACGCCATGTTTGAGCGATGCTTCCATCCTGGTTGCATATGTCGCCCGGCAACAGGGCTCTCGTTGCACCTTCATATCATGTGCTACTTCGGAGCAGACGGCCACAGAAGGTTTGCACATGAATTACCTAGATAATTCATAAGGCCTCGCAAAGTATTGATGTGCACGCAGAATGGGCTCCCTAGAAGGAACGATCTGCATTTTGTTGTCGTCACACAGGCTTTTCGTATGCGTCTGAACATGCACAGAATCGTTTTGGACGCATGCTGAGAAAGGAACGAATTCACCTGAAGCTCTGGCGTCCAGGCTAGACGAACAAATTGTTCGTTTTTAGGTGTAGGCACTTCGAACAGAAGCCAATAAGTGGCGAGCCTGGAACGGAATGGAGCCGTGGTTTCTGCCGCATGCGCTTTCTAGCTTTGGCTGTGGGCAGTCCGTCTACAAATGCACTCACCTCCAGTTTTGAAGCAAACAAAAATTGCTATTGCCTGCACGAAGGGGGGGATCGATCATCAGTGCTGTTCGTGGCCAGAAAGCTGCTTTGGACGGCGTTAAGCGACTCATGAACTATACTGGAATGGACAAGAAAGACAGTGTTAGAACAGTGCTGCAGAGTATGTTAGGCCCGCAGCCATGCATAACGTCGTGTTCAACAGGCGATGCAGAGCGCGGCGCCCAACAGTGCATGCTTCTCCTGAAATAGTGCGGCTGGTTGATAGTCCTTGGAAGTTTGAAGTGGGTTCATACACTCTGCTTTGTACACCGTTTTGTGCTGTGGATAGAAGAACTGCTACGATGCACTCAGTCCCTTGTCGGTAGCAATTTGCTGAGTGGGAGCAGCTCAACAAGGACGTAGAGACGAATACAGTCGAGAGTGACCAAGGAAGGGTTGTTACCACGTGCGCTTCAGAAAGTCCGCTGAAATATCCTATGCAGCGCAGGATCGCACACAGCCTTTGAACTTTCTTGCCTACTCACATCCTTCCATAGGCCTTTCCTCGGTTTGCAGTAGCGCAGTAATTACCAGGGCATGCAGGCTGTAGCACTTGGATTGTGGCCTACTTCGAGAAAGAACTGAGGCGTTTGCTGAGTGCAAATCACATGCACATTGGCGTGACAGTGGAGAAACGTTGCAGCAGCTACCAAGCAACAGCCAGGACAGGAAACGTGCATGCACCTGTTTCTAGCGGCGCAAGGTGCAAGGCACCACGCAGCGCGCAAGTTTTGTAGGCATGTGGAATCTGCTTGGTACTGCTCTTCTTAAAACGACCTTGGCGACATCGATAACGTCGAGATAAATCATGGAAGGTTCGGTGAGGAGCAGTTTTTTTGTGATGGAAGGTTGCGCACAGGAACACATTTAAGCACGGCGTCAATGCAACGTGGCCCTTAGTCTTGTGCCTGCCTGGTTAGATGCAGCAAAGCTTTTGCGTCCTAGGAAGCCGAAATTCCCTGGTGCGGCATTACGCGCTGGTGCACCAAAAAAACAACATTTGTGCTGAGACGCGTCTTGGGCATCAACCCTTCACACATGCGCTTGTTGTGTGCCAGTTAACCGCCCATCCATGTATCGAGTAAATGAAGCCACTCTTTGGGAAGTGCAGAAATGTGACGGTTAGCCAGTCGCATCATACTGTGGGAAATTTAGAAAATGGGCGTTTGTGTGGCAGGAGTGGAAGGAAAGCTGACAAAGTATGCCGGAAGACGCGTGTACAGTGGGCACACAGCACCAAGCCT
>HG717303.1:0-25597 GCA_000499725.1 Eimeria brunetti
TACTGTTCAACACAGGCCACCAGCTGGAGCTCAGAGCTTCGCGAGAGTCAACATGGTAGGCAGGCATTGCTAATCGCCTGCAGGGCCTTCGGCAAGATACGGTGCTATGATTAATGCCCGAACGACAACGATCCGGCGACTCACAACAGCCAAGCCCACCAACCTGGATGGATGTAGTGCCGCAAATGCGCGTCTCTGTACATTGGAAATGCTATGCATTTGCCGATTTCAAGATGCGCGCCAAATCTATTACGTGCCGAACGTCTATTGAGCCTCTGCACTACGCCCATCCCAGTACAAATATGTGCAGCATTCTCTCCTGTCACGGCCTCCTGTATGGAGTGGTCACGAATCCGGAGTCAGAGCAGCAATACCGAAGCCAATCTAGGCTTCATAATTATCCAGGGGTAGCTAACCAGAGCTTCTGACTATTGGGCATGCGTCACATAATGCATTTCTTCGCGTTCTACGGGTGCCTATCGCGACACTGCCAAGCTAACGTCAGGCTGCTCGGACGCCACGTTTTGCCCTCTGTTTCTGCAGCAAACCGATTATGTTATATGCTCTGCCGGTCAACTCGGAAAGAGGCACCAAAACCCGCGTTTACGTAGTACGAGCCGTCTACACTGTCGTTTGCATTCATACTCACGACATACAACCCAAATATGTGAACTTTTAATTCCCAGGCAGCCTCTGGAGCGCCTAACCGTGGCCGGTGGCTATCAGAGTAGGCGCAATAGGGCTAGCACCAAACGTCGACGCTACCAACCGTACAGTGTTCTCGCATGCTGAACCCACTGCGGGATTGCTGAACGCATCCATTTTGGCATGCCAGTGCTACACTAGAGTCCATAGTGATAACTGGGCATTTACCGCCACGACCCACCGTGCAATTGGTGCTGCTACTCAACCGCACAATAACATGCCCTAGCTGCGTGCAAAACAGTGTAGCGCAAAACCGCACTTCCCCATCGGTAAGCAGCTAGCGATGCTTTCTGATGAATGGTTTGTAATTCATACACTCGCAGGCTCAGACTGCGCGCAGTCTTCCTATAATCAATTCCACGTGACTGCAGCAGAAGCTTGCAGTTCATACACGTCAGCGTGATACTGCATACCACCGCTACATGAGTACTTCGTTAACCTGCAAGGGGAAACAGTAGCATGCAGGCGAACTGCATGGTGACTACGCATAACTGCATGTGCCGTTTAAAGCGGGGGCAGCTGATCAATAGCTCTACGTGTTGGTAACGCAGTCCGCTCCTAATCGTACGGCTAACCAACACTTGCCGCATTTAGGTACGTGCGCACGGAGAGTTGACGCATAACAACTACTCATCCGCAAATGAGCGGCCTACTACACTCCATGCCATCCTTGGCATGCCGCATGCTTAAGATATACGCGGCCAAGGTCCAAACATTGTACACGCATCACACCTAGAAAGCGAAGGCGTATCAACAACACAAGGCTTGCGCCCATTTGAGCCGTCCTGCATAGCCTTCGCACTGCGATGCTTACCATATTATGCGCCGCGCCCATAGCCATATAAAGCGTTGTGACAGCTCGTTGCCTCCACTAAACGGGGAGTTGCACACTGAGAAGCGCCGCAATCTAGGCGTAGCGTGCGGCTCCGTACACAAAGGCACTGTGCTCAACTCAATGCGGTGTAATGGGAGCCAGTAGCACACGAGGGCAAGTACCGTGTTTGGATATTTCCATTCGAGTGAGAACATGTTCACCCCAGTGCCTTTGTACGTGTAGCAGCGATGCGAGCAACTTATAAAGATTTACTGCCACACGCGCATGTACATATGAGCCAGTATCTTGCACTACGCTCGAATACAAAACCTTAGCAGAAGCATGCAAGCACAACTGTTTCGAAAAGCTAACTGTTTATGAATACACTGCGTCGATGCACGCACTGTTCGACGAATCATTCGGAGCTACACGAGCTTTGGGTCCAAGTAATTGCGCCCGTTGCTCAAACTGCCATGCCCAAAGTTGGAACAAGTAATGCTCATGCCACTGTGCTATGGTCAGACAGAAATAAGTTTAACCAGGCCAGAGAACCAAACTAGACCTTGTGCGTAACTGCGAAATAACGCAGCTCGCTGCATAGGGCTTCCCTACCAACCCGCATCTTGTTGGAAGACCGACGCGAATCGAAAATTTTCAAAACGAATAAGCCGTATCACACACGGAACATTGCGTGTGCTGTACTGCGTTCGCCTTCGGATGCGGAGAGGTACCGCCAAAATCCCTGTCGCAATGGTGCGAACTCAAAAGAGAATTTGTGACACATTCGTAAACTGCACCTACCCGCAAACCAAAACAGCTTTACTATCCGAGTCGAACTAGAACCATCCGCCTGCAGTACAAGGCTCGCTTGTTTTCCTGGGATGCTCAATTGCGACAGAATGGACTACGGCTTCCAGCCCCCTTCCTGCAAATGCCTTGCGGGTCCACACAATGTGTGCTAGTCACGCGTCAGCCGACGCCTGCCCTTCACTATTTTCGTCCCCCGCAGAACAACGACGACCACACAAAACAAGGCTTATTGCCAGCTTTATCAAATGTTTGACACAAGCTGGCGTTCAGTCACTGCCGCCTGCTGCCACGCACCGTGTTGCACTCATATTACCTCACGAAGCTTTTGAAATAGGCTGTAATGTCTGACCTTGTCCCGCAAACAACATATAGCAGCGCCGGAGTACTCCCATACAATAAGTACGGAGAAGTACATTATTAAAGCGAAAGGCATTCTACCTCTTTCCCGCAGTGCAAACAGTGTAAACATATAACTGCAGGGATGCAAGCATACAACAATGTCTGCCATCATACAAACTGAAACGCACAATTACCCGTAATAGCGCCTGGAACACGTGGTGGATTCGCGTGCCTAAAACATACTACAAGCTATTCCATTAGCTGAAAGCATCGCATCCCTGCTCTGTTTCAATACCATCTGCGTACTTTCTGCTCAGGAACGCGTGAATCATAAATGCACAGGAAGTTTTTCCACGCCGCAAGCCCTCCCGCGCACACATGCCTCGCCGCTCACTAAAGCGTGCATCGAAAGCAGCAGACAAAGCTACTTTGAATCTGGGAAAATCGGCCAAGTGCGCACTCAATAGCAATCACGCAACAGTTCAAGTGGATGCATGCAATGCCATTTGCGAATCGCCGTCTCTGTGCGTGTCATCCTTGCACAGGGGCCATGTTCATCTCCTCTATATCCTTCCAATTTGAACAAATCCGGAAGTGTTCACGATGAAGAACATGTAGTGTGCGCGAGAGCTTGTTTGGCTAGCCTCCGGTGCTAGCGTAAAGCTGCTAATAATATCATGCAGCTGCAGCGCTGTCTCCAAAACATGACACATTCACCAACTCCGAAACCAAAACAGATCAAATAATTCCTCCAAGGCAAGGCCACCCGCCTGCTTGCCGGACTCCAGTTTTTTTTGGGGTATTTGGCAGCTGCGCACTAAACTGGCGGGTCCGGGTTCTTCCGTACCCGCATTGACCGTCCATACTACTGATCATTCAGCACGAATCACAATGTTGTCGCTGCTGCCCCACACCTCATATTCTGCTGCATGCATGCTTCATTAGTACGGCGATGAGAACACCTGTCGTATTTGGTCAAACGCAAATAGCAGCACCGACACCCCCCAAAAAGTTGATACCAAAGAAGTCCACTATCGATGCAAAACACGCACCCTTTTCACCCTACTCTGCAACTTTATAATTCACGATACATTATCATTAGCATTCGTGTCGGCTCTCCTACAAGCTGGAAAGTTTTAATATCGACGGCGGGCCTGGACGACGAACTTGACTCGCATGCTTCAAACTTACTACGGCCTGTTCTACCTGCCAAACTCACCGCACCTCCGCAGCTTTGGACATGCATTATTTGCACACTTTCTGGCCAGAAACCCACCTATTGCAACGCAAGAGAAATCCTGGCCGGACTACGGCCCCCAATGTGCGGTATCAAGCTGCAAGACCCTACGATACTCATGTGCACATACCCTAGCTGCCTTCCAACCACTGCGCATGCATGCATATCTATCGACGGATGAATTTAATTTGAAAGCTTGGTATCAACTACACAACGATCCAGCAGGATGAACAGAACGTCCGTAACGGACGGCCCTTTTGCGGGGTCAACCATATCAGGTACATTTTCAACACGAAACGGATGTTACATGCACGCGAACCTGACAGTCCAGTATTTTGTTCGCCTGTTTGATCATGGGCGTTCGATACGAATACCCTGCAGCATGAAGGATGAAAACAAAGAGTATCGATGACAAATCCATAAACTGCACATACCCCGAAACCAAAACAGCTCAAGAAGTCCCACCAACCCAGATCCAGCCACATGCACAACGGAGTCTACTCTATTTCGTGCCACCTAACAGCTGCACAATAAGTTGAAAGCTCCGCGTTGCGCCGTTCAAGGGCCATTAATGCTTATACAGTTCGAATTGACCGTCCCTCCGGCCGCTCTTCATCTACCAACAACTACAAACGTAAATACCTGCCCTGGTCGCCAATACAACTTAAGGTTCGGCACCATTCACAACGCGGTGGCTGCTGCCTCAAACCATGCACTGTTTTGCATACACAGTGTCTCACTACTTCGCTGAAAACACTTGTCATGTGACGTGGTGTCTCGCGAAGCCATACAGCAGCGCTAGGGCACCCCTTTACAGTAGATGGCGATGGCCATCACGATTAGATTAGAAAGCACCCCACACCTCCTCAAGGGCAACTTCATAACCCGTAGTACATATACATGTATGTCAATTTCTCCATACGAGCTGAAACGTTACAGTACCATCTCTATTGGAGGGAGAATTCGACTGCACTGCCTTTCAAATCTGCCACGAAATGTTATAGTTGCTCAGAGCATCGCTTCTGTGCAATTCTGTCTCTTTATCACCCGCCTACATCCTGGTTAAAACAGCGCGCGACCGCAACGCCACAGAGAGGTTCTTCATGTAGCAGCCGTCAGCGCACATACGCAACCACCAGAGTCCCACACTGATCAGACACACCTGCGTGTATCGGCAGGTGGAGATGATTCGAATTATGGCAAGCGAGTTAAGCGCAAACTCTAGGCCCAGTCACACAATGATGCAACTAGCTGCGCTGGCGGCTCTGGCGGCTGGAAGGAAAACAAGAATAAAGAACATCAAGGCGGCTGAAGAACGCTATGCACGCAAATCTACGATTATGGGGAGGTGCTACGAACTCCCCTTCGCAATAAGGGAAGCTCGAAGGAATATTTGTGGCATACTCATCACGTGATACTGCACGAAGCCCAAGCAGTTCTAAGGTTGTCGCAAAACCAGAGTTATCAGCCTACGCTGCGAGTCCGTTTTCGTTTGTGTAATCCAACAGCTACACAGTAGGCTGGGACCTCCACGTCTTTCCGTGCATTCCCCATGCGTATGTGCACAGTTGATGTTGGGTGCGCCTCCGAAGCTGGGTTTTTGCTACTTCGTGTTCTTGCAGAACCGCTGCCATGGTAAATAGACAGAGGATTGCTAAGCACCTGGCATGGATCACAATGTTTACAAGGTATCCACAGCTGCATCCTACCATTTAATGCATCACACACATGCCACGTCATCACTTCGCATAGCGTAGCACGCAAAGCACCTGACGTAGAAGGAAAGCGAACAATGCTACGACACAGCTAGCTCCCAATTCTTCTCACACTGCACCTCCGCACATCGGCACGCATGGTTACATGCATCCATGCCTGTCATCAGACAGCCTGACATTCTGCACATTCCATGCTCTCTATTCCCACAAAAGCTCGCTTATCAGCGCATACTTCCTGACAAAACCAGCGAGCAAACGCACATCCAGAGAAGGGTCCAAATCACCGCACGCCTAGACGCGCGTGAACAAACTGAATAATTCCATTTGGGCCACACATTCGGTTCCCTAGCTCTATTCCACGTGCGGCGTATATGGCTGTTTAAAAAGTAGATATATTTTATCCAAAAATAGTTGAAACGAGCGCAGATGTAAAACTACCTTTGCAGCGGTAAAGTTGGCTGCATACGACGTATTTGTCAGACCCGTTATTGTTGGAAGAGAATCAAGAACCAATCTTAGAGCTCCACAAGACCCATATGATATCGTACAAAACAACCAAAGTGCCTGGGGTTACATTCGCCGTCGAATATCATGAAATGTTTCTACACGCCTCTAGCGTGAAATGGCTAGCTTGAAAAAATATCAGTGCATACAAATAGAGCCTAATTTCAGCATCGAACAAAAAACGCAAACTAAGTACACTGGTCAAACTTGAAATATCACCCTTCACTACGAATCATGTCTTCTCGTGCGCAAACTCAACACAATGCATGCTGGCTGTTTTGTCGGCCGCGTCACGCTATCCGGAATCTTCCTCGCCTGCAAAATAACTACAATCGCTAGGCGCCAATGTTACAAAACGTCCGAAACAAACAACAGCATCATCGCTGCCGCCTGTAACCACCTATCACACTTCACATATGCTGCGTCACGGTCTTAGTAATCCAGTCTACCTCCAAGCCCCATAATTTCGCAAAAGTACCGGTTAGCTGGTGGTGGGAGACACTAAACAATGGAGCACGATTCAAGCAAAAGTCGGTGCCACTGCTCCCCAGACTGGAACTTCACAAGTCTTCACTGATGCACATTTACGTCCAAGCTGGCCGTCATACAATCTGTTGCCGTAGCAATAGTCACGGATGCAAGATGAAATTCGTTTGCGTGTTTCAAACTTGCTACACACCACCCTAGTGGCTGTGAGCATCGCATCTTCGCCCCCCTGGCTATTTATAATGTACATACGTGCTGTCCAAAAAGCCGTGCAGTAGTAATGCTCCATAGGCCTCCGCCACAGCAATGACCGTATCACGCACCAACAAACTGCACAGTCCCACGATGCCCACGCACGCACTTCCCCTCCCGCTCCGGCAAGGACTATGTTCTTTTCTATCCGCAGACAAAGATAGTTCAAGTCAGCGCAGGCAAACCATACGGGAGCTCTAAAAACGTTGCACAACGGCGCACCTGTTGCATGGACGGCCGCTTGCAAACAGCCCTTCTTGCGGGAACAACAATATCCGCAAAATGTTCACGACGAAATATTGCATGCATGGAAACCTAGCCGTGCCACATGCCCAAATGGTAGATGCCGAGGAGCACCACGATACAAAGCGAAAGCGCGCCACTTCTCCTCAAACGTCAATTTCATAGCCCAGGCTGCATCTTCATGTAGGTGTGTTTCTTCATACGGCCTGAAACGTTACAGTAACGATAACCGGTCCTGAATGGAGATGACGCACTTTTGACACACGTTGCGAACGTTTATAGTTCCTAATCGCATCGCATCTCTCCACACCTGTGGCCCCTTCGCATGCATACTGCCTGGCCAAAACGGAAAGAGATTGCAACATCAATACGCATTACGCCTGCAATTCCGTGTTGCTTAGTTAAGGCGCCATGAGTATTCAGAATGCTCGCCTAGGCCGAACGCCGTATTGTGCCGCACACATATTGCGTCACCAGTTCACTGAGAACCGTTGTCTTAACCCGTCTTTTCGCAGACGCACATTGCAGCGCACAATCACCCCCCAACAAGTAGGTATCAATAAAGACGCATATATAAGGGAAACGCGTTGCCACATCTTTCCCCACTGCACCTCTATGAACCGAGACGAGAGTACATCAACATCGAGCTTTGATCCCATACAAGCTGAAATGTTACAGTTACCATAACTGCTTGACGGAGAGAAATTGGATTAGCTTGCTCCACGCTTGTTTCGAATGTGCTCGTTGCTGCCCGTATCGCATTTCCACACCTCTGCATTATATGCATACGGTCTGGCGAAATAGAGACGTAATCGTGGCGCCGGAGTAGCTGCTGAACCCGATGAGCCTCAGACATGCAGTCCTCCTTCGTTTCCGCCAAATACTGTGTATACCTGTATCGGTACACAAACCTAATTTGACTCAGGACGAAAACGTCAAACACACACGTAATGCAAATTGTGCAGGGATGCATTTGGTTGCATGTGGCGCCCTTAAGCGGCTCGTCGTTGGTCTACTAGTAGACCAACAAAAGTGGTAAATGCTAATAACAAAAAAAGCACATGATGCGCAAGAGGGTAAAGGCCTGTATCACGCTAGTCGTTGATGATTATGGAAAGATCCTGCGAACGTTCTGCCGCGAAAGAGCTAAATCGAGATACATTCCTAAACTGCCCTTACCCTAACCCGCAGTTACTTAGCAATCCGGCCAAGCTTTAAATATCCGACTACACCACGATATCCCCCTTCTTATACCTTTCGACATCTACAAAATGAGCCAAACAGCTACATACTGGCCTAGCGACTCCGCGTTCATTCGTTCACTCGCCAGGAGTAATTAGACAATTCGTGCTGGCCACACACAGTTTTTCCCCATCCTTCGTAGAGCAACTGAAAAAATGCTTAGCCGGTCTGACAGTAAGTCCTCGTGGATCATTTGATACGAGGCGCTGACTCCTTGTCGCTGCCCCCCTAGCTTCTACTGCGCTGGAGGCTTACTGCAGCGCTTTACCTCGCAAACGGATTGCGCAGCATCGAAACACCGCAAGCAAGCAGACAAAAAAGCACAGCACGTTAAGCTAAAATGCGGTTCCGTTCTCCTAGTGCATCTGCATACATCAATACACATGCACACACACACTCACGCCTGCCACAAAACTGTCCGAAATGTAGAAACCCCCAGAACAAAAAGGAATTCGCTTCGCCTTTCTTATACTACATACAAAGGGTTCGAGGTGTTCAGCGCTTGTCATCTCCGCAGATCTACGCCCTCATCAATGTGCATACTTCCTGCTCAAAAATTTGCTTGAAGGCAGAGTAAGAGAAGGCATCGCCACACGGGTCCCGTAGCTGCCCGCACCCAGCCTGCATAACTCCACGATACCCACATGTGCAAGCCGCTTTGCTCTCCGCCAAGTATTGCATATACACCTCGAGGCCGACAGGACTGTTTCAGACCTCGCCATGTCAAACATTTCCAAGCTTAAGACCAACTCCAAAAAGGTGCCGACTGCAAGCTCTACCACTTGTTAAATACAACTCAGACCTTCGTTACCGCTGCCTTATACCATGTACTACGCTACGAACATACTGAGCGACCCCCTCTCCGGGTTCATTCTCGGAATTGGATGCCGCAGCGACAACAGCCTCTTCCCTCCGTTTGACTCTGCAAAGCCATAAATGGGAATGCACGCACAGATGCATGCATGCCGTCTACAATACATCCGAATGAGTAGACGTGTTCACAACCTCAAAGCACATATTCTTTGCCCTTCAAGACTTACTTCCTGGGTAAGCCAGAGCGACACCGCAACGCGAACGCCTGCTTAGCCGCGTTGCGGCCTCCAAACCGCGCAGATCAAATGCACACACCCACGATGCTCGCATCACATAACAATGCAGCAGGCTGCATGGGACGTTCTTGTTGAAACACACCAAGAAGAAACAACGGGCATAAAGAAGGTAGAAGACATGCAAAGTGTACAACGCAGATATACTAACGTGCACTTCACCACGTTCGCCTCTTACGGCAATGCAACGGTGCTACAGAAACCGTAAGAAGAGATGGCTAGCTTGGAAAATTGTCAATGACACAGCCGTATGCTGCACCTACGCCGAAACCGAAACAGCGTGATTACGCGGGGGAAACTAGAAGCACATGCCTCTACTGCGGGGTCAGCCTGTTTCCGTGCGCGCTCCGCACAGATATACAAAAATCATGTTGGTCCCTCTGTCGGCACGGCATGGCCTGTGTTATTGAACTTTCAACGCAAGCCACTGCTTTGCCTTTGCTTCGTCCTACAACGTATTGCACTGGGTAGATGCTAGTTCACGAATATGCTGAGGTCATTCCAAGTGTCCCATTCTATCTCACGAACAGATACTGCAGGGCCAACCTCCCCCTCCCTCCCTCCTACTGCAAGGCGCGACACCCTGTTGCGTGCACGTATGCATGCATCTCTGCTCTCATACAACCTGAAACGTAACAGTACATGTAAATGCGGCTAGGACATGGACTGGATTAGTGAGATTCACAAACCTGTTGCACACTGTTCTAGTTGCTGACCGCATCGCATTTGCGCAGGTCTTGCTCCTGATTATCTGCATACTTTCTGGCCCAAACAATGCGCGATCGCTACGCCAGACACGATGTGAAAACTCCAAGCCTGTAAAAGCCCATACACCATGTTAAATCACGCGGGGCTCACGCATGCACAATTTCTAAATATGCGCCATGTATGCCGCCATTTGGGGGCAAAGATGGTTTCAATCAGGGCAACCACACCAAGCGCAAACTTTAGATCGATTTCGATACGATGTAACTCGCTGCATGACGCGCGCTTTTTTTGAATTGCTCCTCGTTGGAGGACTCACGGAAATCCAAAGTAGTAGAGATACTTGCGTAACATGCGGTGCGTGCAAATCTGGGGGCTGCTCCCCGTCAGAGTCTGGGCACAATGTTGCAGTGATAAGAATAGCTTTCCGCGAGGTTCCGACATCATATAACAGGCAGGGACATATTTCTTCTGTTGGATGCTTCACGCCCAAAACAGGCAGTGGAACCTCGCCGGTCCAAAGACAGCCGAGTGCACCACGGGCTCCCATTCTCTTTGTGTCATCCAATCAGTGGCCGCGCGCACTTTCGTAGAAGCAGCACGAGCATTTACGCGAATCTTTTCGGTCGCACAATTGGCCATAGACACCCCTTAGCTACTTCCCGTCTCCGCAGAGCGATTACACTCTAGCTAGCCGTCGATAGTGCTAGACCTTCGGTACAAGTCCTCGGCCAGTAACTGCCAACTCACACGCCGTTTTGCACTGCATCCAAACTGTGTCACTAGGCACAGTCTGCCTTGCAAATTCCTGTTGGTGCGAGAAACCATCCTGACCCAGGCAGTGCCATGTACGAGCGATGACCATGCAAAACGAGCTCATCCTTCTCACCCTCCAACTGCATACGGCGGCACCCTTGGACACAAACATCCATGGTTGCTAGCAGACAGCCTGAGAGGAGGAAAACCCTAATATGTTTCCGAGCATAGGGGTTTGCTATATATGGCATACTTCCTGAGCAAACGAACTAGCGGTTATAATGCCAAAACATGCTATACTACAAAGTATGACATGGACTCCTGACTAGTTGCATGCAAACCAGCTTTTCAATGATCATACGCAGTCTGACGGACCGCAAATGCACCTTGACGTTAGACACTAGCCATTTCGTTGTTCCTGTTATCTGCTACGACGTGCTGGGCTGCCGACGTGCTTCGTCACTAATTCACAAAGTCCAAGTCTAATGTTTGAGCCTGCTTGCCAAACACAAACAGCAAAGCTGGAACGTCCCCAGAGTGCAAGTACCAGAGGATAGCACAGCCAAAGCGAAAAGAGCCCTCCCTCTGACTCCCAAATCACAATTTCACAAATCTACATGCATGCAGATATTCACCGATGACAGCTTTCTCACAACCTGAAAGTTAAAAGTACCCAATACCGGCCCGAGAAAGTAGATTTCATTCGCGTGCCCCAGAGTTACTGCAGACTATTCTCGCAGCTGAACGCATCGCATATCGGTAGCTCTTGTCCCTGGCCATGCGCATACTGCCTGGCCAGCCCGAAAAGAAAATCCCATATTGGGCTTGTGGACGCGCGCACAAAAACGGCTTAATCTAGCAATGCTAGCACATGCAGGTCTCCTACCTTGTTCTCGCCACGAACTGCGTAGACGCCCGTGTAAAGACGGGGACAGATTTCAGCCAGGGCAAGTAAACCAAGCACCAGCCTTACACCAACAGGACAGGAATGCAGTTGGCTGCATGACACGCTGTCGAATTGATTTTTGTTGGAAGTAGTATTAAACGGAATCTAAAATATTCGAGGTGTACATAAACAAACACGTGCAAACGCACCTATGGCCTGCCCTGCTTCTTGTTTACCGCCAAGCACCATATGGGAAGTCGATAAAAACCCCGGCTCGACGTTCCGTCCTCAAGACATCCTTAAACTGCATCTGCATTGATCCCAAAAACTCCTAAGTAATATCCGCTAACCAGAACTACCCGTATGCAATACTAGTTCCGTTTTCGTTCTTCCTAGCCAAAAGCAACGCTATATGCTTTTGAGCTATTGGTTCCGCGCGAGCCCTTAACCCTAAACCCTAAACCCTAAGGTACAAAAAGTACTTACACTATCCGTGCTAGTAGCTCCTTCGCCATGGCCTGATTTGCAATTCTCGACAGTGGAGACCCCTACCATGGCACATTGGCGGTAACTTCTACTAAAGGTTTAACACAAATCCCCATGTCGGAGCCGCTGCCTCCTACAACTAGTTGCGCTTTACATACTCTCCGTCTCCAGTTTACTGGTGCAGCTGGGAATATCATTATGGATTCCGGAATGCATACCGCAGGGCAGGAACACCTTCCGCTAGTTGGCAATGCAGAAAAGCAAGGCTGAAGGGACAAGTACGCCCCTTTTTCGTCACGCTGCAACTTCACAAGCTCCACGTACGCATCTACGCCTGGCATGAAGCACCGTGAAAGGTAGCAAGACTCGAAACGTCAAGACACAGAAACGCTGTTGACATAGGGCTTACCGCCTGTGCAAATCAATGCGCGATCGCAACGGCAGAGGCAGCTTCACCACAGCGCAGCCGTAGACCCGTTAACTTTGGCTGTTTGATCCCGTGATACGACGACATTCAACTTCAACCGCTAGCAGCTATACACTGCGCAACCTCCACAGCCCAACCTCCCAATAGCGGCCGGAGCTGAGGTCAGGGAAAAAAACCAACCGCAAACAAAGGCTGGGTATCAACTGCAGGGTAATGCTGCTGGCGGCAATTGATGTTCTTATCCAATCACTCCGTGCGGGAACAAATTTACGCGGAATTTGTAAAGTTGATGGGAGTATGTCATGCGCAAATGTGCCCTTCATCCAGTTCGCCGCGATTGTGTAATGCTGCTACGAAAATTGTCTTGCAAGATGGGCTGAATGAAACGAAATCGGTGCGAATTGACGAACGGTGCCTCCCCATAACGCAAAATAGGGTTAAACGTTTTCCTAAGCCAGGAACGCACCCTTTCCCTAGAAGCTCTTCCTTCTTCCCTGCAAACGTTGCCAAAATGTAGATGACCCGTGTGGATATGTTGAGCACACAAGTCAGTCCACGGCTCCCTCTTCCCGCGACACGCGTTCTACCATACATGAGCAAGCGAATCCCCAACGCTAGTAGATGGTGGGAGCAAACTACTGAGCAGTCCATGTTGCCTCCAACCACTTCTTGCACTGCACATACACTATGTCAGCCGTTCGTTGGGGTCGTCTGTAGTGGTGCAAGCTGCTTTGCAAGGACATACAGCAACGCTCAAACGCCTCCTATAGAAACCAAAAATGGGAGCACAGCTAGAACAAAGCACGCGTCCACTCCTTCCCACGCTGAAACTTCATAAATCTTTCTTCTCGCGCCGCACTTTCACAAATCTTTACGCATGAACGGCAGCATATATGTCTGCTATCATACAACCTGAATCATGGCAATACACCCAACCGCGGCGATAGTTGGGGTTTGATTAGACTGTTTTGACCTTGCTACACACAGTTTTAGTTGTTGGATGCATCGTATGTCCGCAGACCTGGCGCCTTATCACCTGCATACTTTCTGTCCAAAACAACCCTCGGCCTCACCTACAGAGAAGGCTTCTTCACGTCGCTGAGCCTAACGTATGCACAAAAATTGCACAACGCCAAGATGCTCACACATGCAGGCCTCCTAACTCTAAGCCAACTACTGCGTATACGTCCACCGACGGACAAAGCTAATTTAAGTCACAGCAAATGAACTAAGTTGACGACAACCGCAGTGCCATGCAGCCTTCTTCACTAGAGGTCCGTCTTGAATTGTTTCTCGTCAGAAAGCCAGCCAAAACCAAAACATGAAGATGAAAGAAATGTAATCCGACCGGAAAGGCAACTGCCAGGTAATGTGTTCATCTGTTGTGAGTATGGAAACATGATACCACCACCATAACCCGAGAAGGCCAACTCCAATGAGTGCCAGTGGCACCCTCACGAAAAGCACCTAGGTGAACCCCAAAACACCACATGTACTGTAACTTGACCATAGCCATCCACCTGCACTACGGGGTCAACTTTCCCTTGTCTCGCCCTACATCAACACAATGAACTAGCGCTTCTGCGTTCGTTTGTGCATGCGCCTGGAATGTTTGAACAATATGTGTTGGCTGCGGCGTTACCCGCGACCGGCTTGTTGCAATCTCCGGTTTGCACATATACGTGCCACTATACGCAACCAGTATGAGCGCCAATGCTATTCAACATTATACGTAAACCACTTCGTAAGCGTTCCTGTCACATAGCATGGGTTGCGCTGCACGTATATTGCATCACCAATTCACTGAGATCCTCTGCAATGATCCGCTCTGTCTCGTGCCTGCATGCAACAGCGACAAGACTCCCCATAGTAGTAGATACCGAAGACGAACGCGGTTAAAGCACAACTCCCTGACCCTCCTCCACACACTGCAACTCCATGGATCCACATACACATCCATGACTGCCACCACACAGCCCGAAACGTCGGAGGACCCATAATGTAAAAACGCAGATCCGTTTACCACTTGAGGCATACTTCCTGGTCAAACCAGCGCTCCAGCGCAAAACCAAATACGGCTCCGTCGCATCACAGCCCTACAAACGTGCACCAAGCCTGCATATTTACACGATGTTCGCAGCTGCAGGCGTCTCAGCTCTCCATAGAATACGAAGCACTGTGGTAGGGGCGAACAGAAGAGAAGCCGACCGGCGTAAGCGAAACAAAAGCAAATTTACTACCAAGTTCACAGCAGTGCGTCTTGCAGCATAGGGCGTCATAGCCAAATAGTTTCTTGTTAAAAGAGCAACCGGAATAGAAGATGTTAGAGCCCGAGAATATATATGCCAACTTCTTCACTGAAATTTATTGCATCACCTTTGGCCCTAAGGACCATTGCAGGATGCTGCGGTCATCGTGCCGCCAAGGGGGTATTTCGAAGAAATTCCAGTGGTTCATTCATCCTAAACGCCGACATTGAATATAACACAGCTTCGCTTATCTGGCAGAACACAAGTACCAACGTGCAGTACGAAATTCGCCCTCTTGTGTGCAAGCTCAGCGCGGGTGTACACGACTGGTGTTGGCCAAAGCCGCGGCCGACCAACGCTCTTCGCTCTTCGCTTGTTCCGCCAAGGGTTTAGGGACACAGCAAGCATGCATAGAGGGACTGATCACCAATGCATCTAACTGCAAAACTGAGCATGGCATACTGCCCCCCGCTATTATGTAACGCGTACCCGAATAACTGAACTTGTTTTAATGTTGCGGTAAGTCTCGCTAGCCCATACTGCAAAGCGGAAATACACTGCCACAGTAGGAACAAGAAACGGATCCAAAAAATGCAATACGATGCTTCCGGTTCTGCTTTTCATCTGGCTGTCTGGGGGCAGCCATGAATGCATATGTCCACGTCTACTGAAGACATACTTCCTGTGCAAACCGCCTAGGGAGCATAAGGCCTCAGCAACCTTCGCCACTTCACAGCAGTAGACGGGCCTATACCCAAATCGAACAGCTTCACGATGCTCCCACATGCAGGTTTCGAAAACCTCCCCCAGAGTCAGTCATACTCCTGCCAGCAGAGGAAACTGGCTTACGAACGAAGCACAGGCTTCGTGCGAACTGCGGCACGGTGTAGCCGGGTGCAATGGACTTCCCTGCCGAACTGCCTCCTATTGGGACACCAAGGATAATCCTACATGGTGACGTCAGAGAAGATGCACAGTGCACACGGCCGGAAGCTCCCTACACCGTGTTCGCGCCTAACCATTGTGGAGCCGTGCTTGGAACACCCTGCCGCGTGATGGCTAGTTCGATCCTGCACCAGTAAGATACCAAAAGCCAAATCTATCCACACAAACAGATATGTTAGTAATTCAGCCAAGGCACGAACACCCGCCTGGGCTACGAAATCCGCCTTCATCCGCACAACCGCCATTTTCATGTACCCAATGCACGTTGGCCGCGCGCTTGGCCACCTGCCCTACCCCATTCCCGATTTCCGCGGAAAGACAACAATCACACCCAAAGGCCTCACCGACAACGCTACAAAGCATTTGATACAAATTATTGCATAATCCCTGCACACTCCAAGCAAGTGCCGCACATGTTGCGCTGAACATAAATCGTTGCACCAATTAACCGCGGACATCAACCATATTACCCTACACTCCGCCATAGCATATTGCATCGCGCGAATACAGTACAACAATAGGTAACAGGCATGATCAAAGCGAAGCCTGTCCTTATCCCTTCTCATACTGCAACTTCATATATATAATAATCTGCGTGCATGCACACCTTCCTCTATGACTGCTCTCATACAATCTGAAATGGTACAGCGCTTATCGTCGAGGAACCAACCTTGACTTGGACATGCGTGTTTAAAACTTGCAGCTGATGGTTCTCGTTGGTGACAGCATAGCATCGCCACACGCCGTGCCCTTTATCGACTGCATACATTCTGGCCAATGCAGGGCGCAATCGTAATGCCAGAGAGAGCATCTAAGGACGGCCGTAAACAAGCACACCTGAGCTGCATAATATCACGAATTCCACAAATTCAGGCACCTAAAACTCCATCAAGTACTGCGTACACCCTATAGGCAGGCACAGCTAACTTAAAATAGGGCCAGCGAACCAATCGCAAGCGTGACAAAAACCATAATACGGTACAGTTGGATACATGGATAGACGTGCAGCGTCTTGGAACGAGAGCGGGAATCGAAAAATACGGAGGCGAAGCTGACGAGCCACCCACGCGAACTCAGGTGCCCTGTCTGGTGATTATGGGAAGGCAGTACGAACGGCCAGCAGCGATAGAATTAAGTCAAGAGACTACCAGTAACAAATTAACTGCACGTAACCTGCACCCTAAAGAGAACGCGCAATATCGCAGTAACAAGACCCTGACCTGCACTACCAATTCCGGTTGCTTCAGTTACCGGGAAGGCAAACGCCTGTAGCTTCATTCTCTCCTTGGAAGCGCCATACGCGTTCACTCAAATCGTGCTGGCCGTTTTCATGGCCACGGCCAGGCCATCGGTGTTCCTTTTATTAACGAAACAAATACAATCATTTGTGACTGAGTGTGCCGTGGATGCTAATTTTAAGCGTGGTAGGCATCATCGCGCATTCACCATTGCATCCTGATACTTAATGTGCTTCACTCACACTGCGCTGCCAATTCAGTGTAATAGTATGTAGAGCCAATCATATGCCAATATCGCAGCACAAAAATACCCTGCCACAGTACACAACAAAGAAGGGAGTTGCTCAAGCGGAACAAGCTCCCAGTTCTGCTCACGCCCAAACCCATACACCGGCACGAATCAGCATATACATCCCTACCTAACATCAGACAGCGTGCAATATGGTCGAACCATGACCTGTCCAAGCATGTGAGTTCCATACGACGGGCATACTTCCTGAGGAAATTATCGCGATCGTAACGCCACAGAAAACATAGCACATCGCGTCCGTGGACGCGCGTAATAAATGAATAACCCATTATACTCACCCGTACTGGTCCGCTAGCTCGACGCCAAATTATCCGCAGCTATAGCCGATTTCAACAACGACGAGAACAAGCGCAGGCTTAATAGCAAGTGCAGAGCGATGCAGCTGGCTGCACTGGTCGGCGTTTCCTAGTCGCGTGTTCCCAAGACTAATGAGCATCGTAAATGCTCAACACATAAAAGGTGTATCCTGCGCGCGTTCCTAGGTTTCTTGGGTCATATGTGCCTACACGAATTCCGGAACGGTGATACAGAGGCTCTAGCAAGCGATAGCTAGCATGAAAGAATATTGGTCACCCACCAAAAAATGTAAACATCCCGGATGTGCAAAACGCACCTAACATCGGAAAAAAGCAGCAGCCTACGCCACGAACTCTCCCTTCCTTTTGTACATCCATCAAGCATATTTACCCAATGTGTGTTGGCCGCGTCGTCAACCGGGGCCCACCATAGACTAATTTCGGTTTTCGTAGGATAACAACAAAAATCACTCAGTAGCCCGTGTTGTCTACTCCCACACACTTCATGCACGCACGTAGCAAAAAATTGAACGCGCGCCCGCAGCCCCTCATACTGCGACTTCACAAGCCCGCAAGCATGCACGCCTGGATGAATATCTGCCATCGTACAAGCTGAAACATAACAGTACCCCAAACGTCGCAGATAACATATTTTCGAATCGGGTGTTTCCAACATGCTACAAACTACTCTAGGTGCTAAACCCATCGCATCTTCGCAGCCTTGGCCCCTTACCATCTGCATATTTTCTGGCCAAACCAGTATGCGATGGTAACGCAGGAAAGCGCTTCACCAAACCGGGGACCTTACCACGAGCACTCAGGCTGCACAACCCCGAAGGTTTACAGGTTCAGGTATCCCAGAGCTCCACCAAATCGTTCGTCCACCTCTACCTCCAGACAGAGTGTCTTCTAACTAGGGCGAACCATTCGAGCGCAAACTCGATACCAACTGCGAAAAGGCGGAGCTCGCTGCTTGCTGCATCCCTGCTGGCTACCCTCTTGCTTCAATATCATTGACAATCGAGAAATTCAAGGGGATGAGGAAGTACCGTGGACGTTAACTTAGGCTTCATGCACGACCCTCGCGCCGAATTCTGCAAGGGTGATGCGAATACCCTGCAGCAAAAATGCTAGCTCGAAGGCATATCCATCGCACATTCATAAATTGCTCCTGCTCCGTCCTGGCTACAACTCGAGTAGTCTCTTCCAAACAGAAATACCCGCCTGCACTACGGGTCCCGTTTTCCGTCGTATCACCAAGCAATAACGCAAAAAGGTAGTGCTCAAACGTTCGTTTGCGCAACCGTCATGACTTATTACATACTTCGTCTTGGCCTTGCTGTTGGCTGTGGGCCGCACTTGCCGATTTGCTTCTTCCGTAGAACAACTACCGCGATGCATAGCCTGGCTGACCTTCAGTCGTCCCAAACGTTTGACGCAATTCACCGTGTGGTCCCTGCTGCCTTCCACCACATATTGCGTTGCGCGCCACCTATTGAATGCGACCGCTTGTAATATCACAATCTGTTGCGCAGACTCACACCGCGGCGCCGCAACGTGCCTCAGTAGTTGCCAAAGAAGAGCACGGCTAGAACGAAGTTCTCACTCCTTCTAAAATTGCAGGAACATAAAGCACCACGCATGGATATGAACATCCATGCCTGTCATCGGACACTTACATAGTGCCGGTACCCGCACCGATATTGTGAATTCGGTGCATGTGCAACAAATTTGCTACTAATTATTCTGTACGGTTAATGCAATCCATAACCGCAAACCTAGATCTTCATCATGTGCATACAGCCTGACCAAAACAGCGCGCGAATGTGACGCCACAGAAAAGTTCACAATGCCATGCCCGTCAGTGCGCACATGTAAACAGCACAACCCCACGATACGCCCACGTGCACGCGCCCTATATCTCTGCCAAGGCGTGCATCTACGCCCATTCAAAGATGAGTTCACTCCGCACGAACGAAGTGAAAGCGACTGTTACACCACCTACAACGCGACGTGCCTGGCAGCAGCTATTCCGGCCATACGTCCTGGGCAAACGAACTGGCGATCACAACGCCGAAAACAATTCGCCGCCTTGTGGAGTTCGGCTCCCGCACCCGAGTTCCAAGCTCGCATGGTGCTAATACACGAACGTAGTCGCAAAACATGGCGTATAATCCAGACGACAGGCGGCGCTAAGATCACCCAGGGCACGTGGACCAAGTCCAAGCCTAACAGGGAACCAAGTCTGCTTGCTTGGGACGTCCCTTCCAAGGCGCTTCTAAGTGGGGAGGGAAAGTCAGTCAAGCGCACTAGATACACTAGGTTTATGACTAGCATGCACCAGGGTGCCCAGCACCGCGTTAATGTCGGCTGATTATGGAAATGTGCGTCAAACACCGTGTTGCAAGGTGGCGTATTTGAACAGTTCCCAGTGACAACTACAACTGCACCGACTCCCAGTGCGAGGCGGCATTACTAATATCACCAAGCCAGAAATACTTGCCTGCACTACGAAATCCGCCTTCTTGAGTGCAGGCGCCATTTGCATGTGCCCAAATCTTCTTGGTTGCACGATTAGCCACCATCCATTCTCATTCTGTCTCGTCTGCGCAGGCCAGTAACAACCAGATAGAACCGGACTGGACGCCAGTGCTACCATAGGTTTGGCACAAACCACTGCGTGATAGCAATCTGAAACACAATATACCAAAGGAGAAGACGAACTGAGCCAAACGCACTGCCCCGCCGTACTGAGCCTTCACGAATCCGCACGCATGCATATCTGCATGAATGTCTGTTGTCGTACAAGCTGAAAAATAGCAATGCTCATAAGGGTGCCGAAAGCATAACTTCGAATCGCGTGCTTCAAATATGCTAAAAACTATTCTAGCTGCTAAACCTACCGCATCTCTGGAACATTCATGTTTTATTGTCTGCATACTTGCTGGCCAAACCAGTGTGCGTTGCTAACGCCAGAAGGCGCTTCGCCACACCGCAGAACTTAGCATGCGCACCCAAGCTGCATAACCACGTCACGTTTATAGATGCACGTTCCATAGCTTTCAGCCAAGTAATGGTTCCACCACAACCCATAGACAGGGCGTCTTTTAACTAGGTGAAAAGAGACGGACGCAAATTGTTTATCACATGCAAAACGGTGAAATCGCTTGCTTGGGTAGTCCATGCCAAATTTCTGTTCGTTTTAAGACCAGCTAAAATCCAGGAATTTAAGATGAATAATAAATTTCATCACGCGAACTCAAGCGGTCTGTGCCGCGTCCGCTTCTGAAGGCCATGCTGTCCATTTTGTGCTACTAACAGGCAACCTCGAGAATGTTAACTTGAAAAAAAATCAGTCACAGAAGTCTAAATTGGAAAAGCATCAATTTTACATAAATGTATCATACCTGCGCCGAACCGAAACTCTTTAAAGTACCAGAATTACCCGTTTCCTATACGGGTTTCACTTTTTTTTCCCTAACAGCCGCCGAATAAGCTACCGATTCAACGTTTGTTTGAGCAAGCTCCAAGAGTAGCCACTGCTGATAACGCAATCGAGTTGCTTACAGGGCAGCGTTTCCACTCGTCACTCATGAAGATCCACATTAGTAACTGCCATCAGGGATGAAGGTTAAACGCCAAGAAACTTCTGAAAAGCGGGTAAATTTCCTTCTCATGCTTCAAACGTGGCACAGACTGTCCTGGTTGCTGGGCGCTTTGCACCTCCGCTATTCTGGCTCCTCATCATGTGCATACGTTCTGCCAACAAAACCCGAGAACGCCACAGGAGATATGGCATAACATATCAATTCGTCAATCCGTCCATCGTGCTCACACATTCAGGTCCCCTAGATAAACCCCACATACTGCGTTTATTACCGGCGGCTGACTGATTTAGTCACGGCATGCCAAACATAGTCACGCCTACTACAAACTGTTGATCGATGTGTATGACTGCATGGGCGTCACTGTCGAGATCCGCAGTTGGTATGCCTGTGAGCAGCCAAAACGCAGCAGAAGAAGAAACATATATTGCACGCGAACCTAGGCACCCTTAACCACGTTAGTTCCCCGTTATTACAGATGAGTGATAAGCAGCCCTGCTGCGAGGAGTCTAACTTGAAACACTATTAGGGGCATAATGAATAGTTGCACCCACCTAAATCCCAGGCATGCGTCAGCAACCTCATCGAATCGGGCCGTGCCCGTATGCGTTGCAGCAAAACCGCACAATGAACAGTTGCCCGCGCCTTATATGCAAGCACAATCAGTATTGACAGGGTTATTTTTGACCCCCCTCTCCGTCAGAGCCCGTCATTTGGTATGTCTCCACATCTAAGATGGGCCTATCCCCAATGCTACTAAACGATTCACACCCCCGACTACTTGATAGGTGCTGCCGTCTGCCACGTGTTCCGCTGAGCACACCCTATGTCAAGAAGTCATTGCAATCGTTTGCAAAGCCACACGTTGTCTCGCAGGCGCACTCCACAGAACCAAAGCACCCAGCTACACCGGATACCAAAGAAGACAACGGCTAGAGTATAAAAAGGCGCCAGTCATCCCCGCACTGCAAACTTTGAATTTTGCAAAGTGAGCAAACTTGAAAGTTTGAAGTGTAAGGAGAGACTTACATATGCAAGCATACACATATGCATTCAGTAGGCTCTCACGAAGGATGAAACGCCAGAGTAACCACAAATTACACGCATGCAGGCCGGCTACTAGGGCATACTTTCTGGACGGACGCGCTAGTGATCATAGCGCCAGTCGCCACGCTGCGCCCAGAAATGCAGACGCACAGTGCATACCCCTACGCTGGTAACAGCTGCAGACCCCCTAACTTGCCACCGGATACTCTGCATACTTTGATAGGCTGACGCAACATACTCAAGCCATGGAAAACTAAGCCAGTGCAAATATACTACGGACACGACAAGGTGCAGCTGGCTGCATGGGGCGCCCCTCCTAAATCGCCCTGTTTTGCTGGCTCATCGAAGACTGAAACACTCCAAGAAGATATTACAGAAACGCGAATTCAGGTGCCTTGTGCCGCCCTTTCCGCTGACGGTTATACAAAGGTGGCAAGAAAACACATCGCGGTGAGACTGACTGGAAACAATATCTGCAGCTAACCCATAAAGTGCACCCAACCCGAACCTACACCACCTATGGCAATCTCGCAGAGCCAGAAATACCCTCCTACGCCAAGGGCTCCGCCTTTTCTTTGAGCTCCCCAACAGCTACACGATATGTTGGCGTTCCCGCATGATGTCATGGGAACGACATATGCATTTACACAATCCGGTATGTTTCGGTTATCGGCTGCCGCCAGCTATTCCGCCTCTTCGTTTTCTGCAAAATAACCAGCATTATATGCAGCCGGGCTTGTCGGTCAATAGTAAACTTATGCGAAAAATCACAAGTCACCAGTTTCTTGATGCTGCTTCCTATAACCATTTGCACTCTAGAGTTACTGTATCAGAAGTTTACTGAGACTGCTTTTATTGTGAAACTCTGTCGCACAAGCGTCTTCGACAGCTCCGACCCACCCTACAGCTGACGATACCAAAGAAGAGAACAGTAATAGCACAATATGCCCACGCCTTCTCACAATGTACCTTTGTGGGGCTGCGGGCAAGGAGGTAAGCATCAACGCGTTCCATAAGGCATGAAACGTAAACGCACTCGTGGCTGCGCGAAGACGGTGAATTTGATTTACGTCTTCACGCGTGATACAAAGTGTCCAAGTCGCTAAACGCCTCCTCTTTGCACTACTTTGGCTCTATCGCGTGCGCACTTTCTGGCGAGGGCAGTGCTCGACCGTTCTGCCACAGATGGCCTAGCTACATCAAGCGAACACTCGCAGAAAACCGCCACGATACTTACACACGCACGTCTTCTAGCTGTCCACCGAACGCAGTGCACCAGCGCTCAATTCTGAACCTCCAACGGAAACAAAAAGTACCGTGCACGCAAGCCTAGTTTCCATTCATCACACTGGCCTCTGATGGATATGGAAGGAAGCTACCCATACGGCGATCCAAGAGACTCGGCTAATCCCCTAAAATATCCGTGTCACCTTCAAAATGTACGTTTACCCGCACCCGCAGACCAAGAGCTAGTCGCTTGCTGGATAACATAACATTTTATGTAACCCTGAAGCCGCATAGTGAGCTAGCGGTTTTCCGTCCCTTCTTGCACGTGCCGTGAGCATCCGCACAATTGCCTTGGCCCCACGATCACCAGCTGCCCATTCCCACCAGAACAACTACCATCATACAGAGTGACGCTCACCTCCAACAATGCTACTAAAGTTCGACACCCAACCCTACGTACCCACTTTTGCCTCCTGCATGTAGTTCGCTGCGCAGGTACACTGCCCCACCGGTAACCTAAATTTTCTGCTATGTTGCGCTTTGTTTCCCAAACACATGTCCCGGCACCGTGAGAAAAAAACCGCAGGTACCAAAGAGAACGGCTGACCTACTGCTTTCCTCCGCTCCTCTTCACAGTCAAGGATGAATCTGCACGCAAGCATATATGCGTCGATGCCTGATCTCATACGGCCTGAGACGTTAGCATAGCCATACGTACGCTCGTTTGCTTACTGTCGATCCGCTACAAGCAGGTATACTTTCTGAGCGCATCGCAACTCAAGAACTAAATTTCCTCTCATCTGCATACGTTCTGTGGAATACATCGCACTCTGATGGCGCCAACGGAAGTTATACCCCACCGAGGAAATGCCACAGGGTGAATACCCGCTCACACGCATTGTCTAACAGCGCGCTACTCACTCATGCGCATTTCTCTATTTCCGCCAAATACTGCGTATACTCCCATCGGCACGTAACTGCAAACCAAACCAAGGCAACTCCACGACGCAGTTGACATGAAAAGCCTCCCTTGCCGGATCGCATCGTGCTTGGAGACCAACAACGATCGAAATGATCAAAACGTGCTTGAACCAGCGCGTGCCAACGGACTGAGATGCTGCTTCTCGTTTTCACCAACCTACTACGTTGGTGTACGTTGGTGAAAAATGAACACGCCGCCATGGAGTTCCAACCTTCAACCAAACTCTGTGACGCATTCGTACTTTGCACGGAGTACTCGCCAAGGGAAGGTATTCAAATATCGCCTACCCAGATCTACCAGCATGCACTATAGGTTTTGCTTGTTTTTGTGCTACCCACCAGTTGCACAATAAACGAACGGTTGTACGTTCCCTCGAGTTTACGGCATGATTATTAAAATAATTCGTAGTGGCCGCTCTCTCAGTCGCGGCTTCCTGTTCTGCTCCCTGTTCTCTGTAGAGTAACCACCACAACACGTATGCGGGCTGACCGATTAATGTAACTGGACATGCAAGGGTGACATAATATGTTTCCAAGGCAACATGCAAGGAGTGGGTTCGACAAACCACCACCTTGCCGGTCCTGCTCCCTGTACGCTGCGCTGCAAACATATTACGTCACCATTTTCCTGAAATCGGCTGTTATATATCACTCTGATTCACAAACGCGTACTGCAGGTCCAGCAAGACCAATCACAGTACACACCAAAATTGAACAAGTGTGGAGCAGGAACTCCTATTTATTGAACCGGGAGTCAGTTGATCTACGCAAACGCACTTACGCATTCACAACTGCAACCAAACAGCCTGGAACGTAGAGAGACCAACAAACTCCAAGAGCATATTTGTTTATACAAAGTACTTACGTCCTGGCCAAAACAGCAGGCAGTCGTCGCACCAGAGGGAGCTCTGCCACACCGCTACCGGAAAGGGCAGCACACAACGCGCGGAACCTTATGATGATCACGCAAGCTGCTTCCCCTAACT
>HG717314.1:0-25578 GCA_000499725.1 Eimeria brunetti
CAACCGGTACACACAGATGAAGGGCTGGCGTCCTGCTGGCCTCTGGTTACTGCCCTGGATTGCTATCATTGACGCTTTGTCCTGAGGAGCCGAACTCGAACAAAATCCAGTGACACATCCATAAATTGCACATACTCCGAGAGTAGAACAGCTCGGCAAATGTCGCCAAATTAATAATACCCGCCTGTGTTGTGGGTTGCACTCCCTCTCCGTTACCTAATAGCTACTCACAGGCCTACTGTTCAGCATTCGTTCGTGCAAACGGCATTGGCGTTTGCTCAGTTTGTGTTCGTTGTTCGTTGCGCCATCGCCTGCAACGTGCCTCGCCTTGCTTTATTCCCGTTGTCGACAAAACGACCGTCATCATGCACAACGCTGCGTGTTGTCAATACCACCAAATGCGTGACACAAATGTCAAGACTCGCTAACGTCTAGCGCGCCACCAAAACATCTGGCCCCGATAGATGTCAAAAGCGAACAGGGTAAAAGCAAAAGTAGCTGGCGGCTTTCCAACTGTAGCTCTGTAGATGTACGGAGATTCGCACATGCGCCTAAATGTAGTACCAGACAGCGCAGAATGTAAACGAATACACAGGAACACTGAACAGGCTACATCGTTTTCAACTGCATACTGCCTGGGGAAAGCAGTGCAATATCCCAACACCAGAGACGGTGTTCAGAATAAGTTGCAAAGATGCATAGCCACCCAGTTGAGAGCCCTCACGCTTCAGCCGCCCTGTTGAGGAACGGAAAGAAACAGGCCTCTGTGAATAACTCTACAAATGCCGATTCATGCTCAAATGCCGTCTACCGAGTAGCCAGATCCCACCTGGCGCCTCTGCTAGCAAATTCCGGTCGCTGCAAATGATCCTCAAAGGCCACACGTCGTATATGCTGTCGTGAAGAATCACTCCAGTTCCTGATTTACCACTTTCCATTCTATTCCAACGCTTCGTCAGCCCGCTATTTCACTGCTTTGCAAGCCCGCTATTCCACTGCTTCGTGAGCCCGTTCCTTCAGTGAGGTCTTCGGGCCGATGATTCACTCCTGCCCCCCATGCCTCTAGCATCAAGTTCGGAACTCGGAATGTCTCAACGTGCACTAGCCAAGTTAATCCCTTGTGAAAGCCCTGCTTGAGAGGGTCGGAGGGCCTCGGTGCTTCGGCCTGGGTGCTTCGTCCCCTTCCATGCAGTCTTCGCTGCCATGCCAGAGCAAGACTAAAAGAATTGACTTCTGCAGCTTTTCAAGAACACGTGAACATCCGAATAGCTGAGTGGAGCTATCATCTGTCGCTGGTCAGCGCATATTCATGGGAAGCACCAATGTGAAGCAACACATGTGAGCTCACGACCCCAATTATGATGGCAAACAGTCTTAATGATAAAGCAGAAACACTGCTTGTCTGCGTTATCTTTACCTGGTTGGAGGGCTCAGTTAACGCAAACAAATAGTCTGCGGAGGGCTCCCAGTGAAGGGCAGCGCCAAGTGGCTTCGTTTGCGTTGCTTGTTTGAATAGCCTCAGGCAAACTTCGTCAATTGACACAAGCCGCCCGTTGCAGCTATAAATTCCATCGAGTGCCCCTCGCTAGTTTGCCTTGATTTAGCGAAAGCGAGAAGTCCTACGGGTTTCAATTTTGCGGCTAAAGCCAGAAAGACGGCGTGAGACCCAGATGCCCAGTAGTGCATGGAAGGACTCGAATTCCATGTTCACTAAAATGTTCCGGCGAAACACTTCAGATGCGTGAAGAAAGCTGATCAGTCAGAAGCGGGGCATGGCGTCAGAGTCAGTATCAAGGCGCCAATCGCCAGCCATGGTGCAGAAGACACATTCCGGAAGAAAACTTTTCTGCGGTAAGTAAAGATCTAGAGCTAGTGCTCCGGCCACCGAGGTCGCAAGTACCAAGTGTGCCGAAACTATACTCCTGCTCTCGCGTATTATGAAAACAATAGAGCACGGAACAGCAAAGTATGGCTGGCACCTCGCATGCACCACTAAAATTAATTGATTTCTTAAATACGGATATCTCCTGTTAAGTATTTGCCTCATGGCACAACGCCTGGTCAGACCTTCGCACCGTCCCGCGGCGAAGTGTACTAGGCTGCGTCGGCAACGTCGCCATGCACTCCCCGTAGAAGGCAATCCTACAATGCTATATTTTCCCCCTAAGATACAACTGACTGACCATTCAGGATGGTGATTGGTCAGTTTGCAGCTCGAGACATCTTCAACCCGCTGCGTGTACTTATCGTGGATTGCTGTGTATCCGTCTCAGAAGTGGGGGAGTCCCCTTATAACCACAGCTTCTCGCAATAAAGTAGAATTAATGGGTTCCATCCGAACATCCCGGTTACTCACTGGCCCGAAGGCATACACTGAATCGGCGTGCATTCGCGGTCCATAGACTTGGAGGCGCGGATATCCTGGTTCTGGGTGGCCCAGACTTACGTTGCACGAGCTTGGAGCCTTTTCGGCAAGCTGCCGCCTATTCACTCCATATGTGCTTGAAGTTTCGCCCGACTTTCGGGTGTTGAAGCACTGAAGGACAAAATAAACCGTGGCGATTGTGGCAGCCAGGAGGCCTACCGCTAAGAGCCTCGATCTACTGCGTCCCCCTCTCTTTCTCAATGAAGGGGGACTCTGATCGCGGATGAGAGCTTCATTGTAGAGGAGAGAGACATCAGAGCTGGGGGAGGGAAAAGCCCGTACTTGAGCGCCGTCAGGCGCCGCCGCCACAAGTGCCACGAAGGCAGCAAAAAGTGGAGTGAACAAGTGCATTTCGCTGGTCAAATGGGCATATTATTGGGTCTAAGATAAAATAAAAAACAGAGACTTTAAAATTTCAATGTAGATGTACAAGGGATGTTCCGTGTATGTTTCAGCCCGCACCTTGGGCATGCACAATTTTGTAATGGCCTAGCAATGTGTGAGCAACCCTGCTGCGGCCTAAGCTGCACAATTCCCCTGCATGCTTACTTCTGGAAATATTGATATTATATCTGTTTTCTTTTAGTTCAGGAATGCATTTGCCATATATCATGGTGCTTAAAAGGATGCTTGGGGTGATGCCTTCTGTGCTGCCACTCCCCGCAAGAGTTGTTTCAGCATGACCGATCGCAGCTGTGGGCGGCTGCCTTGCCAGTTTCCCGTGTGCAGACAGAATTCAAACGAAAATAGGGAGCGAAACGCACTTTTTCGTATTGAATAATCAAGTGTTCAACTGGCTGCTTCCTTCCTTGAATCGCTTGTGCCTTTGCAACCGGTGTGGCGTGGTCGGTCTGAAGTCGGAAGATATGCCCATATATTTCCTTGCAGGCCGCCTTCGGTGAAACGGGCAACTGCGTATCAATTGTCTACAGTGTTGGTGAGCACAGCGAATCGGGCTTAGTAGTGCTTGTGAGCGGGGCTGCTGTGCTTCACTTTCTTCCGGCAAGGCCCCTAGCAACTCACTGTGGATCGCGTCTTCTTCACAGCAACTTCAGGGTTTTGGGCTGCAGTGCGCAGGGAGCCCGAGGAAACGAATGATATTATGGCGACTTTGATAACCCCCTTTCTGAAGTATGACTTTTGCAGCTTACGACTGCCCCAAATTTGAGGTTGGGAACTTGTTACGGGGAGAGTATCAGAAGCTCACTCCTCTTTTCTCGACAAAAGGGCCTCTCCAGTTATGAAGTGCTTTGCATCAGGCCGTTAGGCTGTCGGGGGTCCTCAGGTCGTGCTTAGGCCTATCAACTATGCTGTGCCGTACATGGTGAAGAGAGGCCTTGGCCATACCCGAGTACAGTAAAGGGCAGCACAAATGCCAAAACTGGTTTTCAGGCATCCTGGGTACACTGGCATGGTGTTGTGTTGCTGCTGCGGAGACAAAACGCCTACAGGGTTGCATCACTTCCTGCTGCAGTTCTTGCAGCAAGGCAAACCCTATACGCAAGCATACCCGTACCCATTTGCGAGGCATGCAGTAACACCGTTGGCAAATATTGAGCACTCTACTCACAATAAAAGGCTGAAATGCGTACAGTTAGTGTTACCTCGAATGACATGTGCAACTCCCTGCCACTCCCGCCTTACTGGAGCTGCTGTGATAAGGGGGTAGCGGTTTTCCAAACGCTCTGCAGTGGAAGCTAAACAAAGGCTTGCTCGCAACTGTCGCAGCTTCCACCGAAGGATTTGCGGTAGTGCTCAATTGTTCACTGGATTCGGTTTCAAGCTTCGCGGAAACACCACAGTTTTTTTGTTTGAATATGTTGTTGGTCCGTTTCGGCTGCATCGACGTCATTTTGCAGTTCCTTTCACTGTTTTACATTTTATACTGCAGCTCTAGCGGCAGCAGCCGCTAGAAGTGCATCCGCATGCAAATCGGCAGGAGCAACAGCAGAAGCGAATGTAGAGGCGGCGGCAACAGACAACAGCGTCGGGTACTGTAGCAGATGCTGCAGAAGCTGGATGAGTCCAGCGACCGGCGGGAACAAGGAGAGCAGCCATACGATCTCGAACCGGCAGCAGCAACACAAGAAGCAGCAGCAGCTGTTGCTGTTCGCGAAAACTAGGGCACTGCTACTGGCAGCAGCAGCAGCCACTGTGGCTTATGACGCTGGGCTAGGTTGTCTGTACACGTGGAGGGCCTTTCATGCAGCTGTAAGAGAAGTATGCACCCCCCTTCATGCTGCTGCTGCAAGTCCCCTGCTGCTGCTAGTTCCCTGGTGCTTATTTGCGCCGCAGCGCCAACGCCCTCCGCCGACAGAATCGCCGACACTTGCAGGAGCAGTGAGATGTAGCAGAAGCAGCGCCGCCTAAATACTCAAGATGTTAGCAGTAGCCCCTGCAGCGCTAGATTTGCCGGGGTCGGTAGCAGCAAGTGGCGCGGACGCCGCTGCAGAAGCAACAGCATCAGCACCAGGTGCTGCGCAGCAGAACTGCAGCTGCGATCACAATCTTGAAGCTATTTTGGAAGCTCGGAGCTTCAGCACTAGATTGTCCCCTGCTGCCGTTGAGCCACCTCCAGGCTTGGTTGCTACAGGAGCCGTAGAGGCAGAGATACAGCAAACGCAGCAGCTGCAGCAGCAGCACATGACAGTGGCAGAGCAGCGCAGACAAGTGCACGTTGTAGATATGCGAAGCGGCACCACCCGCTGCTGGTGCTGCTCCTTTTACTACTCCTCGCCTACTGCTGCTACTCATTCTGCTGCTTCTCCTGTTGCTGACGTTGTTGCTACATTAGCTGCCGCTGCGCGGCGAATCACTGCGGAGAGCAGGCTGTGGAGGGTGAGGAATTGCTGCAGGTGCTGGCGGCCAGAAGACAACTGTTGCTGGCATTCCCCGGGGGGTTGTTTTCGTGCTGCATGTGTTGCCACTGCTGTTGCTTCTGGTGGTAACCCCGGTGCTGCTGGCGATTCTTCCGGAGCAGCTGTGCCGGCCTGGGATACAGCAACAGGAGCAACGGCCACAGCAGCAGCAAGCAGCAGCAAGTGGCACGGGCAGCAGGGGAAGGCCCTCAATACAGCACCAGGAACCCGGCGTGAAGAGTTGGAGCCTCCCTTTGTTCCACGAGGAGCTGCCGCTGCTCGCCCTATGATGCGCTTCCAGTTTTGTCGGAGCTCCCAGCCAAAGCTGCACAATGGTCTGGTACTTGCTGATGCTGGTGCTAACACTGCTGTTGGTGCTGATGCTACTGACGCCTCTGCCACCGGCTATGTTGGTGTTTGTATTTGTTCTAGTTTTGCTGTTGCTGTTGCAGCTAGTGCACTTGTTGCTACGGCCGGGTGGTGCTAATGTCGATGGGGTGAAACGTTTGGTGCTGTAATTGCCGCAAGCGATTCAGGAGGATATCTTTGCTGCTTGTAGAGGCACAAAATGTAGCAGAACCTTCAGCGGCAGCGGCACCCGTAGAAGGAGGGGAGGCGACCGCGCAGCACGTGCAGTAGCAGCAGGAGAAGCTGCAGCAGGAGCAGCAGCAGCATGCGATGTTGGGGCATATAGTAGCAAACCTGTAAGGTCGCCGGGATTGCTCACCGCCCTAATCCTCTAAATAGCGTAAATATCAGCTCGGCGGGCGACCCAGTCAGAGGTTCCGAGCACAGATAGCATTCAACAATGTCATGCGTTACCTTGTTTCGTATGCCGTTCCTGCACCATCCGTGATCACATCTGCCAACCGAGGCGGTGGAGGAAGGGTGAGCACCTCACCATTTGGCTTTCATCGCGAAGGCAACACATATCCGACATGGAAACAGTAGAATATCCAAATGCCCTGGGCAGTTACAGCAATTTATTTTAGTTATAATCTAGGATGCTTGGCCAAGCTTGCCGCCAGAAGCGTCAACTCAGTTTCTTCAAGTGGCGTGATCCTTTACGTGCACCTCCCCGTCGCTTACCATGCTCGCATGACGCCTCTTGCAGCATGCCTAGAAGGCCGCATGCCATTTTCCCTTTTTTGTTCTAGCCATGCTGTTTTCGTCCACTATCGAGGACCAGCCTTCTCGGAAGACGTCTGTGCTCCAACGTGTGAAGTCGGCTTCTCCGTGTATTCGTTAGCCTAATAGTTTCGCCAGCATCGTTTACCATGGAACGGAGATAGCGGTAAACTTCTGGGTGCTCTACTGCCAGTTATAGAATGGCCCTGTACTACCCTTCGTGAGGGCACCTAGCTTCCTGACGCAAGTTTCGGGCATACATCTCAGGATGACGGCAACCGGGATTTGTTTGGGTCTACCACATGACAAAATCAAAAGCAAACCAGGGTGGCTCTCGTCCTAAGCAACTCCGTTTCAGATGCCCAGTGCGCTTCAATCACATCCCCAAAAACCTGCTTGTTCGTGTAAAGTGCAAAAATAATGCAAGGAATGGAAAACATACGCAGCCCACAGCATCGCTACACTGGGCACTGATCAGCAGGCGCCTCGGTATGACAAACATGAACTACTAGCTGCCGTATTCACATCCTCTATGGCAACGTACCGCCAAGGCATTCAGCTTTTGGCCATAATGTACGTATGTAGCTGCCTGTATTATATCAGATATTAGAAATGTGCATTAGAGGCGGGCGAATGCTCCCGGCTATGCAGTCGCGTTTGTCCCTTCTTATCCGGAAATACGAAGCCTACACGGTTCCCCAGGCACAGGCGCGCCTTCTTGCTACAAGGAAGTCGCTGTCTTCGAAAAGCAGCAGAGCCATGTGCAAGTTATCGAAGTCTAACATATCAAAGGGAAGGAGTCGGTACGAAAACGGGGTATTTTATGGACTGGTCGTATGAGCATCCTATATTGCTCAAACCTTAAGCTCTAAAGCCTGAACCCTTAACCTTAAACCTTGATCTGAAACACCGGAAGTGACCCAGAGGTCCTAACCGTTAGACCGTAATCGCACCCCTGAATTTCCAAGTTGCCAACGACGGTGGCGAAAGTGCCTCTTTCCAAAGGCTGTGACTGCCGTTTGCACTGGTGCAGGTGAAAATAAATAATAAAGTCAAACGGCAGGTGCTTGAAGGATTGCCGTCGTTTTGCGCTTGTGTAGTGGTGAAGGGGCAAGAGATGTTCCAGCCTGGGCTGAAATAGCGGGGAAGTGCTGCTACCAAACCAGAAAACAACGTACTTACTGCGAAACAAATAGTGTGAGCTGCTCTAGAGATATTACATGCAGCAAGCGGAGTACGTGCCCCAGAGCCAGAAATTTGCGGCTCGCGCACGCATGATAAACACCACATTTTTCCAACTATAATTCCTGAAAGCGTATCACCCTCCCCTCACCGGGGGACTCTTTTGTTTTTCGTGGTGTAACGGGGAACCTTGCTCGCAGCCACGCCCAAATAAACCACCTACAGTTGCTGAGGACAGTGCTTTTGAAATATGCAGAACATATAGCATGTAATTGAGTGTTTTTCCATTCCATCTCGGTACACTTGTCTGGTGTGTTTGGCAGCACATGCCCGGCACTTTTCGGAATGAAATGGCGATCGACGAATCGATTAAAAATGCTGACAATGCGAACTGCATCCACAATTTCGTACAAATCCGTCAGCACAAGCTCCACTATCAATACAGGAGAGCAACGGCGCTTGGGAACACACCTTCCAATTCAAAACACACCGCATGCCGGTCGTAACATGCTGAGCTCACAACTGACCGTTGTATGGGGGTGATAAGTCAAAGAAAACACAAAAGCAATTTTTATATATTTTTGCTACGCATGGACAATTCAGTAAGGGGATCCAGGACGAATCCTGGTACTACAAAACGCTTGCAGTGCGCGCAAACCGGCAGTCGCCGGAATAGTATCATGTGCCAGTCTGTCGTGAGGCTCGCCACTGCCCATGTTTTCCCCTGTTCATAATAAAAATTCAGGCGTCATGTCGCTATGCGTTCAAGCACACACTATCAATGTGCACAAAGGCCCTAATTCGTGAGCTCGCATGGCGACCTATCTTATCATCTTCACAACGACTCTTGGCGGTGCATTGAGGGACCGAGCTTGGCTGAAACAAGTTCTCCAGACTCATCTTAGCTTGTAGAAGTCCTAAAACCTCAGTACATTCTTCTACGGGCACGGTACCCTGCACCTATTAGCCAAATCTGTACGACGGAATGAGAACTACATGAAGTCAGCTGACAATGTTTTTGTTGAACACGGGCCACAACAGACTTGCTGGGTTGAGCATAGCAAGCCAATGCAGAATCTGCACTGCTCAAAATGACTGAATGCCACTGTTATAAGGCTGTTGAATGAAAAAATATCGGCGTTAGGGTGAACATGAGGGCAACACCGAATGTTCACATATAGCCGCTGACTATTCGGCACTGACTGAAGCCTCGTTCCAGCATGCAGAAAGGTCACCTGGAAGAAGGAGCAAAACTCCACAACAAACGGCCGACAAAAGTTGGCAGAACAGGTGCATTATATGCCGACGTGCCAAGTTGAGACAGGTAGCAACGTTATGCTACAGCAAAAGAAGACCCGAGGTGCTAGGGGTCACTATAGGATGTAATCAGGCACGTTCCCCATCAATATGTCAGTGTTGTTATCCATGTACACATGGTGAAAACCGCCACCGTCGGCGCACTGCTCTCAGCAAACAGTCCGTATAAAGGAACCCCACGCATTCATGAACGCCAGGTGCTGCTGGTTTGAAAAGACAGCTTGACCTCCTAAATTAAGTAATGAACCGGGACCGACTTTATTATAAGATTTGGCAAGGATGGCACAGAAATCGTAGTTTTAAAGAAACGCGCACGGTTCACAATACTTGTATCTGTCCTGCGATGTTACAGGACAAGGGAAGTCACTAGTTCGCAGTGCAGCAACTGCTATATGCAACTGAATTAGCAAAGTATGGGCTCGGTCACCGCTTAGAACAGTGTATCAGCAAAATCAGGTACGTAGTCACAGATTGTGACAAAATGATATCGCTGTTTCACTAACTACTACATTTTTAATACAATATTATTTTCTACCGGGTTCAAACCCCGTCAATTTTGTGTACGAATAAATTAATATGGGTTGTGTGGGAATTGAACCCAGAACACTTCGGCGACGGTCTGTCAAGCTTGTGCTCACTGCAGAAGATTCCTCGCTGCAGCCTCTCGTACGAGTTTTGTCTGTATTCCGATCCCAATGTGGCTGATCCCTGAGGATCGACTGCCCTGCGACGCCAGCAAAACCGTCACTACTTGTCAAATACATGCCTTCTTCAGCCCACTTTCTTCGTCCAGTTTTCCAAAGGCGTGCTTTTGTAAATAGTTTTGGGAAGTGTACTCCCGTTCAAACGGGAAATAATCCGGTTCGGATTCGCCTCTCAGCTTAGCTATGTAGAGGTGCATTTCAGTAGTGGATGCCGCCCACTCTGCCACAGTATTCCCAGTAGAAAGCTTGCACCGCTTTATAGCTTCTACTGCTGTGCAAAGGCTCTACGTTTTGGTGCTTCTGATGAGGAAGATAAATTTAGGTCAAACGATGTGACAATGCAGCGGCCAGTGCAAAGCTACAGAGCCTACGGACCACACTCGTGCGCGTTTCTTAGTGCTAATGGCAATCTCCGCAAAAAGGCTCCTTCCCCGTGTCTCTCCGGTACACAGGACTCACACGATATGCTGTCGGTGTGGAGCTTGAGCGTGCTGCAACTGCCGCAAAGCATTAACTGTCCGTATTTCTTTCACAGTGAGGTGTGGTGAAGGGATAGAGTCACACTGAGATCTCGGCAAGGCGTGTGTTGCATTTTGATGGCCCTATGCAACACCCTTCCGCCCAAGCACTCGTCATCCTGCTGCCCCCTTGGAAGGTTCCACTTTTCCAGGGCCCCGCTGTGTCCGAAAATGTCCTGTAGCCACATCGTATGCCCTCCAGTAAGCCTTGCCGTCCACCAGTCTACTTACTCCCATGCAACTACCCCTGCGCCGCTGCCAACGTGCAGCTATCGCCACAACGATTACGCTAGTCCATCCCGAGAAACACAAAATCTGTTATTCGTATCTGCTTGCATGCGGCCAAAATGCAACTCCCATTAATGTCTTGGTTTGATGCCGGGAAATCAACCTGGTGTTCAGGGCATCATTCCTTTTAAAATCTTGCGATTACCCGCAGCTGTAACGTTCAACGTCTACATATCCATGACATGTTTTACACCTGATACGCTATATCCAACCCAGCCAGAATATATCGTCCTCGGATATGCCCTCCATTCAGACCATTCCAGTGCTCACTTCCTGTGCGGGCTCACGTTTGACTCAATTTATGCATAAGCCAATTGGAAATCTCCCTTCAACTACTCGTCAACATGATACAGGGTCCTCCACTGGCGCCCATGCATCTCATCGTTTTTCTCAGCCATTGTAGAATGCCAACGCGGCTGAAGCTCACTTGACCATAATTCAGAACACCCCTGGCCATCGTGCACCATATGCTGGCACTTTGTGTTGACAACGTGTCCCCGAGCTGGAAAACAAAGGCATTGCAAACAAATGCATGGTTTCTCGTCGCTTCTAAAGGCTTACAGCATCGCTGACGCATGGTTTGCTCCCCCAATTCATCGAAGGCATACCGTCATTATCTTCGTCGTCTCTCCAGATGTTCACAAAGCGTACCGCCTGTGTGTAACGCCATTACCCAGAACACATGATCATGTTCCTTTCTATTTTCCTCAGCTACCCGTGAACGATCACCTAGCTGTCGTGTGCTCGTATCTCGCCTGTCCATCATGCTCAAAGTGCCGACGCGAATGACACGCTTGCTCGAGTGCCAGCAACCCTTATACCTCTCCTTCATCAATCACAACTGAAAACGCGTAGCTAGTGTTACCAAACCGGAGACGCTCGACTGCGAACACAACTTGTGCATTACTTGTGCAAGCATCATGGGCAAAACATATTTCATGTTGGCCGCTCCGTCGGCAGCGGGCCGGCCTTCACTGTTCCCAGCACCCGGAAAACAACTGTCGCCATAAATAATCAAGCAGGCGTCGGTACTTCTAAGCATTCGACACAAATCATTGCGGAGTTAGGGCGGCCTAAACCGCATTTTGCACTACGCATATACTGCCTCACAAATTCACTGATATCGCTTGTAATGCCACCCTCTGTCTCTTAAACGCATATGACAACGCCAAAACACCGAGCAAAGGTAAATAACTTGGAAAAAACCAGCTGAAGGGAATAGGTACCTCAGATTCCCCCTATGCTGCAACCCCGCAAATCTCCACAGAAGCAGATATACATCCATGCCTGGTTGCGTACGAGCTGAAGCGTAACAGCACACACGACAGCGTATACAATATGGATTCGATTCGCTTGCTGTCGGAAGCACTTAAAACTGTTGCAGCTGCTGAACGCATCGAATATCTGCACCTCTTGCTTTTTATCACGGGCATACATGGCAGCCAAAACAGTGCATCATCGCAACCCCACAGAAGGCTTTGCCATGTGGCAGGCATAAAAGAGAGTACAAAATCTGCATATACACATGCTAGTACTAATGAGTGCAGTGTCGGTTGCTCCTAGCACAAACTAGTTCTGGTATTCCTTGTCGGGTAAGTTCCGACCTGCACGAAAGGTATAATGACTTGGATACTCCAATCGGCAAACGGAGCTAATTCCGCTCACGGCAAGTGAGTCAAGGCAAAGCTCTATACCGACAGCAAAACGATGCAGCTGGGTGTATGGGACACGCTTGTTGAGTCGTTGCTCGTTCAAAGGCCAAGTGAAATCGAAAATATCCGAGATGAGAAGGATATAGCATGCAGGATTCGCGTGGTGTCCTGCACCTAGTTAGACCCTGATGAACATGGAACGGTTCCACGAGGGCCAAAACGCGAGAACGCTGTCTCGGAATAGCATATATTCGATGCATTCGTAAGCTGCAACTATTACGAAATCAGCAAGTGCATCCATCGCGGAATCAACACAACGTAAATATTGTCTTCTTACCAGAAACACAGGCCTGGACTACGGGTTCTGCATTTTTTCTCTCAAAGCGCCACGGGCGTTGACACGTTTCGTGTTGGCCGCTCCGTCGGCAGCGGGCCGGCCTTCACTGTTCCCAGCACACGGAGAACAACTGTCGTCATAAATAATCAAGCAGGCGTCGGTACTTCTAAGCGTTCGACACAAATCACTGCGGAGTTAGGGCGGCATAAAACGCATTTTGCGCTACGCATATACTGCCTCACAAATTCACTGATATCGCTTGTAATGCCACCCTCTGTCTCTCAAACGCATATGACAACGCCAAAACACCGAGCAAAGGTAAGTAACTTGGAAAAAACCAGCTGAAGGGAACAGATTCCTCAGATTCCCCCTATGCTGCAACCTCGCAAATCTCCACAGAAGCAGATATACATCCATGCCTGGTTGCGTACGAGCTGAAGCGTAACACTACTCACAACAGTGCATATAATATGAATTCGATTCGCTTGCTTTCGGAAGCACTAAAAACTGTTGCAGCTGCTGAACGCATCGAATATCTGCACCTCTTGCTTTTTATCACGGGCATACATGGCAGCCAAAACAGTGCATCATCGCAACCCCACAGAAGGCTTTGCCATGTGGCAGGCATAAAAGAGAGTACAAAATCTGCATATACGCATGCTAGTACTAATGAGTGCAGTGTCGGTTGCTCCTAGCACAAACTAGTTCTGGTATTCCTTGTCGGTTAAGTTCCGACCTGCACGAAAGGTATAACGACTTGGATACTCCAATCGGCAAACGGAGCTAATTCCGCTCACGGCAAGTGAACCAAGGCAAAGCTCTATACCGATAGCAAAACGATGCAGCTGGGTGTATGGGGCATGCTTGTTGAGTCGTTGCTTGTTCAAAGGCCAAATGGAATCGAAAATATCCGAGATGAGAAGGATATAGCATGCAGGATTCGCTTGGTGTCCTGCACCTAGTTAGACCCTGATGAACATGGAACGGTTCCACGAGGACCAAAGCGCTATAACGATGACATAAAAGAGCAACCGTGACGCATTTATAAACTACACATCAAGTGAACCCAAAGCAGCTTAGCTATTCCCGTCTAATGCACGCATGGCGGTCGCTGTATTCTCTTTTTCCACCCAGCAACTCCATAACCCGCCAGCGGATTCCTGGTCTTTCCTGCAGACGCAACCAGTATATACGCAGTTCCCTTTGGTGCACCATAAGAAGCAGCCCGCTGTTCACTAACCTTAGCATGTTCAAAGCAGCGACAAAGTTACATAATCGAGCTCGCCTTCAATACTACTAGGTGTTTGGCAAGGCAGGCCTCGTCCTTGACGCCTTCTACAACTGGTAACGCAGGATGTGCATTGCAGGGCGGACATAGCGGACATACTACGTCACCAGCTCAATAAAGCCGTTCGTCGCGCCACACTCTGTCTCGCAAACAAGTATCATGGAGCCGAAAACTTCTGTCCCAGTAACTACAAAACAATGGCACGGTCTAGGCAGAACAACGAGCTCCCTTTAGTTTTAAAACAGCATCCCAATAAACATGGCACACATGGATGTACACACCCATATCTACCATCAGACAGACTGGAAAGTAACAGCACCCATACGCGTGTCAAGGAAAACATGCTTCAGCCTTGGTACAAGGCGCAGTAGTTGCTGAAGGGGCCGCATCTCTGCACGTGCGCCTCATTATGTGCATACTTGCTGGAAAAAGCAGGTTGTGATGATAGTAGAAAGCTCCACCACATTACAGCTGCAGCTGGTAACAGACAAACTGCGTAGTCCCCAACGATGCTCACAGTAGCGGTTCCCTCACGTAGTCGCCAAACGTATGCACAGAAAATCAGGCTGGCTTTGTCTTCGGCCGCGCCTGTCCTTTCTCTGGCTCTTTCCTCCTTAGAACTACTAGGTATCACCGTACATACCAGGGCAGGCAGCCAATACTATTCAGCGTTTGAGCATATCACTGCGTAATCGATGATAACTCCTACTGCATCTTGCGCGACACATACACTGCGTGGCCAACTCACTGCAGTGGCACATTCTCTTTCTTAGACCCGCCTTACTGTCCCAAAACAAGTCGCCCCAGTAGACGTCAAAGACGGCATCGTTTACGCCAAAAGGCTGCTGAAATTCTTCTGACGCTGAGGTCCGTAAATTTGCACGCATGCACATTTACATCCATGCCTGATTTCATACAAGCTGAAGCGTATAAGCACCCGCAACAACGCCGGGAAGATGTATTCGGTTAGAGTGCTTCACTCCTACAGCAAACAGTCCCAGTTGCTCAACGTATCGCATCGCCGCAACTCTGTGTCTTTATCACTTGCATACTCGCTGGCCATAAAAGAGAGCGGTAGCAACGGCAGAGAAGGCTTCGACACGTGGAGGCCGTACGCAAACTGCAGAGCCCCGTGATGCTTCCAACTGTAGGGACCCTAGCTATCTGCCAAAGCCTGAGAATGCCCCTATCTGCAGCCGCAGCTGATATAAGCCAGGGCAAACAAACCAAGTGCCAACTTACTGCCACCTTCAAAACGATGCAGCTGGCTACGCGTTGCTTCCGTATCAGGATGGGTCTTGTTGAGAAGCCAGCGAAACTCGAAATTTCTCGGAGAAAGTTTATACATCATGCACGCTAACCTTGGTGGCCTGACCCAGGCTCGCCTCTGATAGCTGAGAAAGGGCGTTAAGAACATCCTAAGAGTTGACATGAAAAGGCATCTGTAGCCCACTCTAATTGCACCTCCCTCGAACCCATAACGGCCTAGCCAATCTCGCCTAGCCAGCAACACAAACCTACATCAAGGCTCTGCATCCGCCGTTGTTTGCCAGTAGGCACACAATCGGCTAGCAACCCCCCTGCTTTTCCTGCAGGCGCTATCAGTATCTACACAATTCGCGGCCACATCATCGGATACGATCCACCTTTCGCTTCTCCTTGGCGTTCCACAGCAGCTACAAATTTACATGGCTGAGCTCACCGTCAATACTACTAGGCGCTTGACATGGATTGCCGCTTCGTTGTTGCTTCCTCCTGCAAGGCATTGGGCTACACATATACCCAAGCGCTCACTGAGGTCGTGTATAATGCCAGGCTCTGTCTTGCAAACGTACATCGCAGAACCAAACATCTTTGTTTCAATGATGGCCAAGGAGGGGCATGATGTACGCAGGATGAACCGCCCTTCGTTATAATACTGCATGTCAAACAATCCACACGCATGAAGATACACATCAAAAATAAGTTTAGTGTGCGAGAGCGCTTCAGGCGTGCTGCAGATTATTGTAGTTGCTGAACGGAACGCATCGCCGCACTCCGGAACCTTATTATGCCCATACGCGCTGGCCAAAACAGTGTTCGACCGTGGTGACGAAAGCTTCGCCTCACTGTGGCTGTGAACACGCGCGTGCAATATCAGTCACACACGGTGCTCACACATGCAGGTCTACCAACACTCCGCCAATGCTGCATATGGTCCTGGCGACAAACAAACTCAATCTAAAGAGGGCAAACTGACCAGGCGCAAATTTAGTACCAGCGGCAAGATGCACCTTGCTGCATGAGGCGTCCGATTGCCTGCTGTCCGACGACCAACGAGAGTCGTTGATGCTCAAGAAGAATGTTTACCATTGCACGAGCATGCTACTTCCCTGTATTGCATTGTCTCCGGATAATTGCCAGTGCTACCAACGGGCTGCGGCCAGAAAGCTAACTCACTCACAAATCGCACCTACACCGATACGAAGATAGATTTGTTAACCTCATACAGCCAAAAACACCGCCCTGAACTACGGGTTCTGCTTCCTCCTGCGTGCAGGCACGATGAGCATTTACACAATGCGTCTTGGTTGCACCCTTAGCCGCTGCCTGCCATTCACGATTTTCCGTCCCCGCAGAGCAAGGACCACCACACAACGGCGAAATATCCGTCACTACACCTAAGGGCCTGGCAAACACCACCGCGTAGCCGCTGATGCCTCGTACCACATATTGTGTCGGACGCACACTGCGCCATCAATTCAACATGAGCTTTTGCAGTGTAATACTGCTTCACAAACACATCTCGCAGCGCCCAAAAGCCCCCGCCATGATCCAGCCCCGTCGCTTACTGCAATCCCTTAGATTTGCACCCATGGAAATATACAGCTATGTTGGCCATCATACGCTCTGAGACGTAGCAGTTCCAGGTTCTTCCTTGCCCGAATGCTTGTGACACTATGCATTTTCGCTGGCAAAGACGCTGCACGCTCGTGACACCGGAAAACACCTCGCCAAACCGTGGCCGTAAAGGTATGCACAGTACGCACACGAACTGCATACCCCCCTGATGTTCGCAAGTGTGTTGCTTCTAGCCCGCAGCCGCATACTGCATATACTCCTACCGAGATGTTGAATTAATTCCAACCAGGGAAAGCGAAGCATGCGCAAATCTAATATCAAATTCAAAATGGTGAAGCTGGCGGCATGTACCGTCTATAGCGAATCGCTACCTATTGAACAGATAGACAAAAAAGAAGTGTTCAAGGGCTTGAAGGTATAAAGAGCATAGGAAAGAGTTGCTCAAATCGACACTGAGAGTGCTGCCGTATTGCTGTGAACACCACCCCGCGAAGTGGCGAAGTCGAAGGAATATGAGTTTGTGTTTCGCAAAGTCGAGCTCTTCGATGTCTCCAAACCATGTGCATCCGCCTGGGCCGAGAGCGCTGTTCCCGTCTTTGGGCGCAAGCACCATGTGCAACCACACATGTCGTATTGGTCGCGCCTTCGGCTGCCTAGCGCCCTTCGCTACTTCCTCTTCTCAGCATAATAACTATCACCATACGTAACTCAACCGATAGCAAGCGCCACTAAATCGTTGACACAAGCCACCGCCAAGTAGTTTCTGTCTCCTGCTACGGACTGCGTTGCGCAGATACTGCTCCATCAATCGCTTGAGAACGCGTGCTGCACTTTGCCACGCACACGAATATGGCAGCACCAAAATAACCCGCAACAGTAGGCACAAAAAAGGCACAATGCTCCCCAGCAGCTTCCGCAATGTTCACGCATGCACATATGCACCTATGCCATGTCTCGTACAATCTGAAACGTAATAATGCCCATATGAAATAATAATAATAATAATAAAGTGAATCTGATTCGCGTGCTTCTGGGTTTCTACAAAGTGTTTTAGTTGCTGAATCCGCCGCACTTCTACTACTGTGGCTTTTCATTATGTGCGTACGTGCTGGGAAAAGGCGATGCGTTATCGCATCACTAGATAAATCTTCGTCACAGTGCAGGTATAGACGTTAGAAGAGCGCCGTCGAAGCAAAACATGCATTCACACCCCCACATCCGCACCTCCATACGCACGCACGATGGAGCAAATACATCGTTGCCTGCCAACAAACTGTCTAAACCATCAACCCGTAGGTTTGTTAGCTTCTATGGGCATACAGACTGAGTTAAACGGCAAGCCATTGCAACGCCACATGAGAGAAACTCCACAACTCTGCGGTGCCGACAAATGCACTTCCCGTATGTATTGGCAAAGTTTTCCGTTTACTCCTACCGGAAAGAGGAGTTTGGTTTTAACTTAGGTACGCCAACAACGGCTGCTGTTGGAAGGCTAAAGACAATCGTAAACATTCAAGACGAACAAGATACACCATAGAAACGAGCCTAGGTCCCTTGTCCTACCTGTACAGCTACGAGAACTCTGCCGCAAAATGGCTACCACGAGGGGACAACAGTGATGCACTCATAAATGGCACCTATACCGAACCCGAAACAGCTTAAGCTTAACTAGAGACGCTTGCCTGCACTACAGGTCTAGCTTTCCCTTCTTCTTCCCAATAGTGACACAATGAGCTGGCGCCTGCGTATCCGTTTGCGCAAGATCAATGGGCATTGGCACAACTTGTGTAGACCGCGCCCTGGGCCGCTGTCCGCCCTTCGATACTCCCTTTCCTCGCGAACAACTGGCGCCGCGCATGGGCGACCTGTCGGGCAACACTACTGAATATCTGGAGCAAATCATCGCCTAGTCATTGATGCCCCCTACTGCGTATTACGCTGGATGCACAGTGCACGGTGTATTCGCGGAGATCGGAGATCGTTCGTAATGTCACACTCTACCTTGCAAACATACATATCAGCGCACAGACGCACCGCCACTGTAAACAACATAGATATATATACATATATACATACATATGTGTATATATATGTACATATATTATGTGAAAGCTGCTAAAGCAGATCAAGCTCCCACCTCTTCTCACGGTCCAGCTCAATAAGCCGGCAAGCATGCACGCATACGTCAACACCAGCCATCGTACAGCCTGAAACGGACCACTATCCATAATACCGAAACCTAGAAACTCAAGGTAGTAATGATGTGCGTGCTGGACGAGCCGGCGGGCGCAGGTTATGCGAGAAAAGGCATCGCCACATCGTGGAAGTTGACCCGCGCACACGAACTGGAGAACGCCAAGCCATGCTAACAAATGCGGGTTCCCCAATCTCCCCAGTATAATGCGCAAACCCATACCCACAAATGGAGCCTATTGGAGACAGGAGAAGTAAAATCGGAGCACACATAATGCCAAAAGCTAGTGCGGCCATCTGCATGGGACATCTTCGTCGGGTCGCTTCCTATTGAAAACAAACAGAGGCACAGTGCTCCAAGAATTACAATAATACGCCCGAACATGAATTAAAGTGCCATGCATCGCGTTTGACACTCAGGGTGATGGAACGGTGCTACGAATGCCGTGCAGCGAGATGGCTAGCTCTAAAAAACGTGAGGGACACATTCGGAAAGTGATCCTAATTTGGGCATGGCGCAACGTTAGAGATACTGCCAAACCAGGTACATGGGCCTGCACTACGGAATTCCCCTTCTTGTGTCCAAGCTCTGCGAATCCATAGAAAACAGGACTGAGCACCAGTGCTAATAAACGTGCGGGACAAATTACGACAAAATCGCTGGTGCCGTCCGCTGCGTGCTAGCCTACACATGTACTGCCTCAGCGATTCGCTGGGAACGTCTGTAATGTCGCCGTCTGCCGAATGAATGCCGCAGCGCCAAAAGACAACGCAATGGGAGATGCCAACGAAATTCACGGCTAGAAAAGACGAGTTCACAGTTCTTACACTGCAACTGGAAAAATATGCATGAATGCAGATACACTGCCATGCGTGTTCTCATACAAGCTGAAATGCAGCAGTAGCCGCGATCTCTCACAGCAGCTAAATTTTGTTTGAGTGTCCAAGCATTGCTACAAAGTGGCCTAGTTGCTAGTTGCAACAAACCGCCGGACTTCTGCCTCCGGATCAAGTGCATACTTCCTGGGGAAACCAGTGCGCGATCGCAACGCTTCCTGGGGAAACTTGTGCGCGATCGCAACGCCAGAGAAGGTCTCGCCCTGCATCGCACGTGAATGCGCATGCAAACTGCATTGTTGCACTCGATACTCACTCATGTACATCCCCAATCGCCCGTCCAAATACTGCGCATAATTCTACCGAACAAGCATAAATCAGTGGAGCAATCATAAACTGCGCCTACCCCAAACGCAGAACGGCTGAATTAGTATCGGTAAATCACCTGCCTGCTACTGTGGCTACGCTATTTTGTGTTATCCAACAGCAACTCAAGACGCTAGCGGCTCCGCATTATTTAGTGCATGCGCCATGAGTATTTACACAGCTTGTGTTGGTCGCGTGCTCAGCAGTGGCCTGCTCTTCGCTACTTTTTCCTCCACAAAACAGTTACCGTCATGCATCGGTGGACTGACAGTCAACATTATTAAGGTGTAAAACAAATTGCTGCGATTGGTGCGCCCTCTGAGCACGTACCGCGCTGCAGAGATCTTAAGCCATCGGTTCACTGAGATCGTTTGCAATGTCACACTTAGTCTAGCAAAGGCACATCGCTGCGTGAAAACACCCTGAGTATACACCAAAGAAGAGCCTGACTAAAACATAACGACCTCCCTCCTTCTTTTGATATTGAAGCTGCATACGTTTGCGCGGATGGACATACAAGTTCGTCGTTGTCATTAGACTGGCTAATGCGTAGCAGGACCCCTAACCTCCCCGAGCAGATGCGCCTACTACAAAGGGCATACGGTCTGGTAAAAACAACATGCGGCCGCAACGCCAGAGGTTTTGCCAAGGCGTGGACATTGGCGTGATCACAAAAACTGCATCACAGCCAATGAATCTCGCATTTGCAAGTCACCTTTGTTCCCACCAAATACTGGGCATACCCCTCCCTGCAGAAGAAGCTAAGTATAAACAGGGGAAATTAACCAGCGGCAAAATTAATACCAATGGCAAAGCAATAAAGCCGTCTGCGAGCAATGTCCCTTTCGAATTCCGCTTTTTTAGGAGGCCGACGATAATCAGGTATGCTCCAGACGTAGAGGATATATCATGCATGGGAACCTAGGTGTTCTGCACCATGTTCGTTTCCGATTATTGTGGAGCGGCGCAACGAATACCCTGGTGCTAAAAGATTGGCTGGGAGTGATGTCCGTGGCACATTAATAAACTGCTCCTACTCCGTACTCAATGGTGCTTTAGCAGTTCGCCAAGTTGGCCGCGTCGCGCAACGATTGCCGTCTTTGTTTGCAAGCGCTGTGCGGATCTAAACAGTTGGTGTTGGCCAGGCCCTCGGCCGCTCGCCGCGAATTTGCTATTCCTTCTATCCGCGAATAACCATACCATAAATAACCGGGCTTACTGCTGATGCGATTAAACGTTAGCGACGAGTCGCCGCGTAGTCTCGCTGTGTCTCGCCGCCTTTCGCGCCGCCCCTGCATTGCCTCACTAATTCATTGAGAACGTGTGTAATGCAGAAATCTGCTTCGTAAGCGCATAGTGCAACGCTAAAGCACACGTCAAAAGTAGATCCCGAAGCAGAAGAAAGGCGTGATCAGACCACAACCAATTTTTACTGCATGGCGCATTGAAACCCTACAAATATGTCTATTGTCACATACACATCTATGCCGGCTCTCATACAAGCTGAAATGTAAGAGTGCTCCTAACCGCGCCAGAAATGCGTTTCATTTGCGCTTTGCTGATTTGCTTGAAACCGTTATAGGTGCTTGACGCATTCCATCTTAGCAGCGCTGACTCCCTATCACTGGCATACGTACTGGCCAAAACAAACCGCCACTGTAACCCTAAACCCTAACCGCCCCCCTATGGGATTGAAGGCGCACACTCAAAGTGTATTGCCCTACACAATTTTAATACATTCAAGTCCTAGAGTTCCCTGCCAAATACTGCGTCAATTTCTGGTTGCAGACGTAAATGATCCCAGCAGTGGCGTGCGGGCGAAGGCAAAGCTTTATGCCAGCGGCAAAAAGACACATCTGGTTGCGGGGTGCGCCCTTTTCAAATCGTTCCTCATGAGGAGACTGTAAGGAAGTAAACATTTTCGAAAAACTTTCGTCGCGATACCACTGCAGATGGTTTGTAATGAAGTGCAGATCTCAAACGAAAGGCACCGACACACAAGTTGCGCACGGTTCAAACCAAGACCAGCTTACGCGCCCCGGGGAAAGGGGGAATACCAAGGTGCATTACGGATTGCACTTTCTCTGCTGCATCCTTCTTTTGTGGTATCAGGTCCCCACACAATGAGCTAGCGGAAATGCACTTTTGCAAGACTCATGAGGCTTACACAGTATGTGAGTGCCACAAAACGGGCGGCCCAACGTCCTTCGATGTTCCTTTCCTCCGCAGAACACGTGCCATCATGCGTGCTGGGGCTGATCGCCGATGCTACGTAACATCCGGCAAAAATAGCCCTGTAGCCGCTGCCGTGTCCGACCACGCAATGCGTTGCATATAGAATACGTCAGCAGCCCGCTTTTGACCCTTGTCAAAGGTATAGTAAATGCATATCACGGAGCTGGAATGCCATGCCACAGTAAATCCAAGGACCGAGCACAGTAAAAGCAGAACCAACTTCCCGTGCTTATCACACTGCAACTTCATAGATAATCTCACTTGAAAATATACACCAACCCATGGTCTCATACAAGCTGAAGCGTTAGGGTGCCCATATCCGCGCAGAAAATATGAATGTCACTCGTTTTGCTTCTGAGATACTACAACCTGCTCCACGCTTCGATTTTCCCTAACGTCAGCTCCAGACCACTTGCATACGCTCTGGGCAACACAGCGCACGAGCGCAACCTCAAGGAAGGCTCCGCCACACCTTCGCTTTAAAGGCGCGCACAAACTGAATTACCGCACATTTTCCACACATGCATGTACACTAGGGCTCCGCCTAGCGCTGCGTATACCCCGTATCGGCAAACGGAGCTGCGCTTAACATGGCAAACAAACCCAGCACAAAACCGACACCAACTGCAAAATTATGCAGCTAGCTTGACGTGCTTTCCTTCACGAGTCGCATACTGCTGGAAAACAGACGATAATCATAAACTTGACGGCATGCAGTGAATGCAGATCAAGGGCGTGTTGTCAATATGCCTGCTGTACTGGGGTGTAATGGACTAGGCAACCTCTGCAACCCTCAAAAATCAGTGACACACACATGAATGTTGCCATATTCGAAAGCCAAACCACCTCAACTAATGCCTAAAAGAGAAAAATCCATGTGCATTACGGATCTGGATGCCCTCTGTAGTACCTAATACCTGCACAAGAGGGCGTCTATTTCACACTGCAGCGCAACCTCGCTCAATATTTCCTCTCCCCAGAGCAAATACCATACGCATCGGAGGTCGCAGTAAACACTACAAAACGTCACGAATCGCCAAGTAGTTCTGCTCCTCCCTACTCCGTATTGCACTCCAGATGTCCTGTTTCAGCGGTTTATTGGGGCAGTTTGGAGTCACACTTGTGAACGCACATTTTCGCGCCAAAACACTTCTCAACAGTAAAAACAAAAGCTGAGCGTGCTCAGACCCGCTTCTCACACTGGAAATCTATAAATAAGCCAACTTGCATGCAAAAATTAAATCATGCTTTCATACAAGCTGAAACATAACAGTACTCATCTCGGCGCCGGCAACATGAAGTTCATTCGCGTGTTTCTGAAATGATACAACATGTTCCACTTGTTTAACGCATTGCATCTCCCCAACTACGGTTCCCTATCATATGCATACTTGCTGGCCAAAACGGTGCTAGATAATATCCCGAGCAAACTGCGAGGGCGCATACAAAATGCGCCATCCTAAACGATGCCTGCTCATGAAGGTCTCCAGTCCTTAGCCACGTACTGCGAACTCCCATTCCAAAAGACACACTTTTTCAAACCAGCGCGGACAATCCGGGAGCAAATTTAACACCATATACAAAATGATGAACATGTCTGCCCGGGACGACCTTGTCGAACCCTGTACTGTTGAAGTACCAACAAAAGTTCCAAATTTTTAGGGCCCTCCGGCGACACCACGTGCGCGCAGGGTGAGGGCCCGCACCTCCACCGCCGTTTCATGCTATGTTCGAGTGCTATGCACAACTTGTCGTGGGGTATGGAGCTCAATAAAGAGTATTTAAACGCGAATTGAGCCTTACGCAAACCATAACAGGCTACCTAGTCGCCCCTAACCGAAATCAGACGCCTGCAGTACGGGCTCCGCTTTCGCTTGTGTTGCCCAACAGCTACACAGCGAACAAGCGTTTCCCCGTGCATGCTCCACCCGTACTTACACAACTCGTCTTGGTTGCGCCATCGGCCTAGCCCCGCGCTTAGCTACTGCCATTATCTTCAAAGCGACGGCGATCATACGTAACCTAGCTTTCAAGTTTCCTAACGCCGGACGCGAATAACCCGGAGTCGTTGCCGTCTCCTAGCAAGTGATGTGCTGCATACGTATAATGAGTAAAAATGTAGTTAAGCGTGTATCGCGAAGGTTTATAGCAGAGCCAAAACATCCTGCCCCAGTAGAAGCCGGAAAAAATAATGGTTATAGCAAATTATGCTCCCACTCCCCTCGGTGCAATTCCATAAACTTCCCGTATAGACATATCCATGCATATCCCGCTTCAGGCAACCTGAAAAATAGGTTGAGCCGACCCCTCCCGGAGTAGCTGCGTTTGCTACTAAGGGCATACATCCTAGTCCAAACAGCGCGTTGTCCAAAAGCCAGAAAAGGGTCAGAAAAACTGCTGTCGCAAACGCACACCTTCAGACCAAACATTTCAACGATGCTCACCGGGGAAGGCGCGGCATAGGAACCAAAGCGAATCTTAATATCAACTGCAAAATGGTACATTTGGATACGTTGGGCGTCTTTGTCAGACTGCATCTTGCTGAAAGACCGACGTCACGCCATAGAAGATAGATCGTGACGTAACCCTGGAGGCCCGATTCCACATTCGCATCTGATAACTATGGGACGACGCTACGAGCCCCTTGCTGCGAAAAGGATAATTTGAAGGACTATAAGCGACATATTCGCGATTTGTACATATCCCGTACCCATAATAGCTCCAATATTGTTGCCAAGCCGGGAACATGTGCTCACGGTGCAAGTGCCGCGCGGGTTTACATTCATCGTTTTGTCCACGCCACAGGCCTATGCCAACGCTTTGCTATCCTCCAGGAAAACTGCCGTCATTCACAATCGCGTTGATGGTCAAATTCACTAAACGCTCTAAATAAAGAACTAACTATTCGTTGTTGTCTAGTACCACGTATTGTGCTGCACATGTATTGCCCCACACATTCGCTAACAAAGCGTTTGCTCGGCGGTTGGAAACGCACAGCGCAGAGTCAAACCACCCCGAAAGAACAGAAGAGTTCGTTTGGAGGCAAAATGTGTTGCGTGTCTCCTCACACTGCAACTTCACAAATCTGCACGCGTGCATGTACACGCTTATGCAAGCCCTTACACACGCTAAAACGGAAGAGTACCTACAACCGCGCTGAAAAGCTTAGTATGATTTGCGTGCCTCAGGATTGCTACAAACTGCTTTGTCCTAGCCTAATTTGATTTGCATGCGCCTAACTTCCTACAAAGTGTCTTAGTTGCCAAACGCATAGGAACCCTACATCCCTGGCGCCTTATCAAGCGCATACTTGCTAAGAAAAAGCGTGTACGGCCCCGACACCAAAAAACGCTGCGCCAAGCCGCAGTTGCACTGGCGGCCACACAAGTTGCATCACTGTAGAACCGCC